>LQNK01000508.1:1353760-1410781 GCA_001586405.1 Phoebis sennae
ACAGACAAAAATTCTAAAAATCATTGTTTTGAGTTTAGAATCACAAATTAAACACGAAACACAATTTTTTTCTTGAAAATATTAAATGTACAGACACTGCTAGTCTACGATTTTATTATATGTATAGATAGTTAACAAATATTTCCAAGGATTAATATTGATTACAAAAGCTATTATTAACATATATAATGTGAGTGTATGTGTCGCAGTAAGATAGATAAAGCCGTAACATAGTTATATCCCTAGGGTATAATTATATGCCGGAACATAGTTATACGAAAGCGATTCATTACTATCTTACTAGGAATATAGTTATAAAACGGTCCAAGTTTAGTGATATACTTATATTACTAGATTTCGTTTAGTGAAATAGAAATCTACCATAGAATTAAATAAAAATTGGTATAATAAATTTGTTTTATCTTCATTCAAAAATCTACTTTATGTATTCTGCAGTTAGTTACAATACTTTGTGACATTAACACGTAATATTTACTTTTAGTTTATTGTTTAAACTAACTTCAAGTCTTGAGTTCAGATGCAAGGAGCACATGTGAAATAAAGTCAACACTTTAGAGTTTAAACCATCCATGAATTTAAGTGCATAAAATGTGGCAAAGATTTTATATTGCTCGAGATGAATTCCTTATTTAAAAGGAGATATCACTCTTTATATATAGACCCAGATCATTTGCTGAATACAAATATGTCAGTCTTGGCTTTAAAATTACACGACCCTATATACAAGTCTTTAAAAATGATGTAATGATTTATCTACCTTCTATCTTCATCTACCTTTCAAGCTCTCTTCAAATATGCACAATGAAAATACATCTTTTAATGGATACTTGTAAAAAAAATGTTTTTCAATACTAAACCTTTATGAATATACATTACCTGTTTATTCGCATAAACAAGAAGACAAGCCTTGCTGAGTTCCTCATGAGTTAGCATTCTGTGAAGCTCTTCCCGACTTATGCTTAATCTCTGACGATCAGTTGAGTCAATGACCATGATCACAAACTGAAACAAAAGCATAGATAAATATATGTGTAATACTATAACTATAATTGAAATAAATCATTGCTTGTCGCAGAGCAGTCAATGTAAATAAATTTGCCAGTGCGTGTCTATATAAATCGCCAAATGTGTTGCTTAGCGTAAAAGTTTTGAATAGCTTTACCAATTTTACTAATCTTTTTAAGTTTCCTAATTTTTACTTTATACTTCATGCGTTTGACAATAGCATTGTTCTTATTAACTACGACCAGCCAACTTCTAAAGAGTATGCAAATAAAATAAATACATACATATATTGCAATTGCAGGCTTTTGTATAAAAAGTTATTTAGGATAAAATAAGGCCAAGATTAAAACACAGATAATTCCATATTGTCAAGTTCAGTTACAACTCCATGACTATTGCACCAAAGTAAATATAGTTACAAATAATAAAGTGTTAAACTTTTAGGTTGGATATTGAATAAAAAGCGATATATCTAATAACAAACATATATCTTGCAAGCACATATGTTGTGTATGTGTATGTTTTAAAAGGAGTAATACATTAACAACCTGTCAATAAAATTTTTATCACAATAATATACTAATTTATAGTACCTCACTATTTGTATAGTATGTATTCCATGCTGAACGCAAACTTTGCTGTCCTCCGAGGTCCCACATTACAAAACGCAGATTCTTCCACACCACTTCTTCAACGTTGGATCCTATAGTTGGTCTTGTATGAACAGCTTCACCCAAAAGCAGCTGATAAAGAATTGTTGTTTTTCCTGCATTGTCAAGACCCACCAACACTAATTTATGTTCTGAAAATTATAGTTAAATACATTTGACAAAGAAACCTTGAACAAAATAAACTTTCAAACTGAGACAATGTTTTATATTTAACTTCATCTTACACTATCTTATCAAATTTAGTAACATACATGTCATTACCTTCATTGCCAAATAAACTCCAAATTTTCGATATAAGAAGACCCATGATTGTATTTATTTAATGGAAGAAAATGAATCGCATACTACGCTTTATTTACAATAACATTTTCCAAAACTATAAATTACATAAAAAGTATTTAATCTAATAACAAAAATATACAACGTTTACAATAAAATTTCGATTACAAAACATTATTAAAGCTGTAATTCACTGTGATTTGTTGAAAAATATGTTACACGTCGTCCATTCCATACTTTTGTTGTAAGTAAAGGAATGTAGGTACAGTACAGCGTAGGTACTCAGTCAGAATTTGTCATTTCGTTACGTTACTTAATTCATAAAGTAGGTCAAAGACAAAAACCTTTTAAACCTATTTAATACACTTTATAATTAATTTATATATTTTACGATTTATTTTTCCTTGCACGATTATTTTGTAAAATAAAAAATTAATGACTTTAAAACTATTTGACAAGAATTGAATTAAATTCTATAAAACTTCATATATGTCACAATTCACAATCATGACTCGTGAGGGGAGTGGGAACAGTGACTTCAGATAACATATAAATATTGAAGAGCCACAACAGATAATAAATAGAAAATAACCTTAGTTTTGAATGTGTTTTCCATTATTGATTAATATAATATCATATATATAAAAAATAAGGTTTATTATAAGAATAGCGTTGTAACATCTATCTCTTTTATAAATTTCGTGTGTAAAGGAAGCGTAAATAACCTCCGCCAAAAATAAACGCTGCGGGACAAGGATTGCAACCCCATAAAACAACTTTATATTAATTCCCCTGCTATCTAGAAAATAACAAATATGAACACAACAAAAATGTGTCCTAGAGTTAATGTTAGCTAACTCATAAAATGGATTAATATACTCAATATATTTTTTGAGGTAACGCCATATGTACCTTCTTCAATATTATAGAAAAGTCCTGAAGCTATTGTATCTATTATTATTTAGAATATTATTAACGAATGATTTTAATTATTTACGTTACTGTAAGGTAACCCTTGAGAACAATATGAATGGTTTTTGACCAGGGTACAGGCCCCCTATTCACAAATAAGATTCCATTTCATTCATTAGGGTACTGATTCACAAATCGAATTTGGGTCGGAAAGATGACATTTCCGTCGAAATTTGTATGAATCTTGTTCCGATTTTAAATGCCTTTCGATCGGATTCGCATTTGTGAATGAGGCCCTTGGAAGCTAACTTTGAAAAAAATTATTCATAAAGTATTTAATTGGGTATTAAACGTAGGTATCTCTTATGTGCCCGATAAAAGATACCTACGTATAAATGTTTTTCGTTCGGTTAAAACAGGAGGAAAATAAGTTACGCTGTGATAAATAAAAATGGCTTTAATGATAAAAATACAATATATAGATACATATAGTAATACATACAACATTGCATTTAAGTTACACCATAAAGTTACATTTATCATTGCTTTCCTTCGCGTTAGCGTAAATTATCTCTCGAATTTAAATATCATCACTACTAAACAGTTTGGAGACCGAACAATTATTCTTTTATTAAAATAATATTATTTACTAAAAACAATTTTTAACGTTACTAATTCCATGGCGGGAAAGTGAATAAAGTCAATATGTGATACAGGTATACCTTCACTTGTACCAACTAAATTAGTGTGATATACTTCTGTTATATGTTGTAAAATTTTATCAATATTAAAACTTACGTCGGCACTGCAGTGGAACAGGTCAACGTAAGCAATCTGGCACGAATAACTTTGTCTATGTAATGTTATTAGTGCAGTGGAAGATGTTTCTGATGGCAAGCCTTTTGATAGAGTTCTATAGTTGACAACAATTACATCGCACGGAAAAGAACTCTGAATTAATGGTAAAAATGCATAATAACACAAATCAAATAAGTTCCGATCGATGAAGTAAAGATCCAATGGATAGTTAAGGGAGTTCGCCATATGAATCGCTAATATACTTGGCATTGAAACAGTTTGTCTTGGTAATACTTTGTCTTTAAAATCGTCGAGTTTTATCTTATTTTCAAGCAAAATATAATGTACTTGATTTGTTGGAGTATTGTCTGCTAAACCTTCATCAATTCCACGTTCATCGTTAAAGAGCACTCTTCTATCCAGCAAGATAATTAATTGACCTTCTTGTAAAGCTGTAACGCCTTGAGCATGGTCGGTTAGGATGGTTAATCTGCGTTTCTCGTCTTGAATATAGACCATACTTGTTATTGCTAACATGTTTGATTCTATATGTCTACTTAGATTTAATTTATGCGAAGTATACTGAAAACCATTGTTATCTATAAAGATTTCGGGAGAATTACCGTTGCTTATATCTGTTTGCACGGACATAAATATTTCTAGTTCTCTATTTTTTGGAGATGCTTCGTAATCTATCTTACTGTCAACGCGTATTACATTCGACAAAGGACTATTAATTATGTTATATATTTGTACAGTGTGTTGCAAAAGACGGCCATAAATACAAACAAAGTCGGTAGCAATGTTTCCAGAAACTATCAATACTCTTTTTAAAAGTTTTCCGTTCTTAAACTTTCTAAAAAGATTATGTATAGGATTGGTGGCATTCGCTTTAAATAAGAATATACCTGAATTATCATGTGAAGTTTTGAATGCTCCATAATTCATTAAAATTTGTATTTCCTGAAAGTTTTCTTTTTCAACCACCGTTTTTAAAAATCCACTTGATTCATCGAATATTAATCGAAATTTATAATTTTCGATTTGTATATCGCCTTTTTCTACCGGTTGAATGTTGAATGAAAACGCTGAGCCTCCACTTACCGGGTCCTCAGCGCATGCTGAGCAATATACCGTAGAAACGCTAAGTGTGGCATCAAATGTTTCCTTAATTTTAAATAATTCTATAGTCAGTGGAGGTACATTGACTATAAAAATTATTTTAAAAAACTGTTTAGATATTTGTATAATGTTTTTATCGCTACTATATTTCCAAAATGGATTGATTTGAATCGTAACATCTTTTTTGTTATGATCGACAACCCTTATGTTGGGATTTCTGGTAATCAGTTCTACAATTTCACTTCTTTCGTGACTATAAGAATTAAAAATATAGAGATGATCGCCTGGTGCTACTGATTTAAAAGGAGATATAAATTCACCGTCTCTATATACATATTTAAGAGTATATTTTTCATTATTCTCAGGCTTACTTGTAAGTAGGCTTACAGCGGTTTCTTGAATGTACCAACAATCCTTGGCTGCTTCTAAAATTTGGTTCTGTACATATCTTACCATGCTAGCAGGTATAGTTCCACCAACAACATTGCGATCTTGAAGTCGAGCAACAATTTCTCTCACATTAGTCAATTTATCAAACAATTCAGACACATTACCTCGAAGGACATTTAAATTTAAAGTAAATGCTAATAAAATTTCCGTTGAACGTAGAGTAGCTTGTAGGCGTCTCAATAAAATTTTGATGAATGGCCTAGTCGTGAAAAATCCAGTCCAATACGCAGCATTGCTACTGCGTAAATCAGCGAAGTTAAGAAAATCTCCTTTTAAGGTAGGATAGTATGATTGGTGCCTTTCAGTAATCGCAGAAAAGTAATGAATAGGAGTACCAAAATTTACTGTTGCTTTATAAATATCTTGATTGGTATTGATGAAATCGGAAATCCTTAGATAATTGTTATATTGGTAATCAAATTCAGTTTGAGTATCGTAATGAAATGGAGCGCCTATAGGAGCTACGACAATGTTATGAGGGGATGTAGTTCCTGTTTTGGAATATTGCTCAAGTAATGTTTCAGATTTAATCTTAACATTGTAAGTATTTATATCAAGGATTTTATTTGCAAAATTAAAATCTTTACTACAAATATCACTCTCTGGGCCACACGCTTCAAAGCTGTCTGAATTAAACTGTAAGTAATGAGTAAGGATGGTGTGTTTGGGATATCGATCGTTACCAATTTTGCTCAAAACCTGATTAATTTCATTTTTTGAAACTTTGTCATGATCCCAATTCTGTATCCACATAAAGTCACTATATTGGTACTCGGCAAGAAATTGCTCCCACGCGAAATGAAGATTCGTCAGAACCAAGTTTGAAATTCCTGAGGCAGAGAGGATGTATGGAAACGTGGGGCTATGTGTTACACTGTTAGTCAGCCAAGCTACTTTCGGTTTGTACTTTAAAAAACGATACAGCCACTGATGACCTTAAAATAAAAGAAAATTCAAAATTAAAATCAAAAAATAATAAAGTAATACCAAATACAGGCAAAAGTGCAAGTTAAAAGTCTCAAAACCTTCCATAAATTGGTGAAGAATTCCAAATAAAGAAGATGTAGCCTCTTCAGTCTGAACCCAACCTCCTGTTGTAATTTCGAGTCTTCCTTCCCTGATCAAGCGACGCAGGCTCTAAACAAATTTAAATTTTATATTATATGTCAGTTTACTCATAAAAGCGAATTAAGAGCACAATTTTACTAACAACACGCCTTTTTTGTGATGCAAATTTCCACCAGTGACTAAGGTGAGATACTTCATTCCAAGTAAATGTGAGATTTGGATAAAATTGCAGTTTTTTAATCATATTTGTTATTATTTTTTGAACGGTTTCTTTATGATAAGTAAGAAACGGCTTTTTCCAAATAGTATCCACGTGAGTCCGAGGCACAAGAATGACCTAAAAAATACATTATTATAAATAGAAAAAAATATTATTAATAAAAGTTCATAAAAATAACGTTATGTTAGCATTTTACTGACTTTTAATGGAGGCCAATTTGGATTTCGCATCAGAAACTCGTAGCGGTTATCGTAAATTTTATTCCAAAAATGTTTTTTTGATATCCAAGGAGGCTGAAATTTTATACATTTAATAATTAAAATTGTTGCACCTCTTTATTATCAACATTTCATTTTATAACATAACATTTACACATATTTTTAATCATCAACTTAACGTTTAAGAGATAGTAATCATACTTCGGGAAGTATCCATTAATAGTAGTAGTTGGCCGACTTACAGGTACCTACTTAAAACCATCCATGTCCCCCCGTTAAATTTGGGCACCGTCATCGGAATATGTATCTTACCTCTATATCGAATTCCATAAATTTCACTTGAGCGTCGATGTCTGCCTTCCCTTGTAATAAGTCTATACATGGGTATGTCGCAATCTGGTTATTTTCGCTATGGTTCGATGGGGAACGATATTTAGGTTCTTCGATCAGAAAGTCTGCTCTTTCCAGGTCAATATCGTATTCAGTTACCGGCAGACTCGTGTTCATATCGAATCTATTTGATTTTATATGTGAATTTAATTGCTGAATATGTAAATGTTGGACAGGCAAACTATTATTTTGTATGAATACTTCATTTAAATTTGATTTACTATCTATTTCCTTAGGTGGAAAAAAACTCATTGGTGGTATTTTACCAATTTCTTCTAGCAAAACTTCACCGGAATTACTCATATTTGTTATGTATGGTGCGTCGTAATCAGGAAACAAGACATTACTTTTGCTCGATATTCCGTCTGATGCATTATAAAAAGTATCTCTTGCCAATCTAAGTTCATTTTGATTTTTATTTAGTTTCATTTTTGAGTACATTGGCTTATTTCTACCCGTTTCTACTGATGATAAAATTGTAGATACTTTAGGTTTTTGCATTTTATGCATAACCCCTTTGACTTGAGTATATCCAGGAAACATCAAAAAGTCTTTTGAATGGGAAATAAGGGAATAGTTTTTGTTTCCAAACATAGTATCACTAAAAGGTCTCTGAATCATTTTGGATTGATTTCGAACTATTTTGCGTAAAGCTGTAATACATAAATAGTAAAATTTTATAGTTTTTAGTAATACATAACAGGCTAGGAACCAGATGAAGTAGTACAATATAAACACTTACTTTTTTCATAGCAGTAAACATTGTAGATGAGAATAAAAACTAAGTATTCACTAGCTTGAATACTGTTTATCCGCATAATTATGGCAAGTCAAACTGAATCGAACGTTTCTCTTACAATACGACTGAAGAAGGGATGTTGAATTTAAAAAAAATCAACAAAGAATTGTATTTCCTTATTTGTTATTACTCACTGTTGCGAACACAATTCCTGTAAAACTGATTTTACACGAATCTAAAAGTACCATAATAAGTTTTTAAAACTATTGGACGTTAATAGAAGAATTACCTAAGCAACACAAAACTATACAATTTAAGACAGGTAGATACGTAATGCGACTATAAATAATTAAGTATGAGTAAACAAATTAGACTTATAAGGTAAATATCTTCATCAAGGATAGGTTATGGTTTTTAGATTTTTTGTAAAACACTGCAGTAAAATTAATTATTATATCTTAGATATCTCAACATGATTAATTAACTTTAAAATTATGTTTAAGGTGAGCGCGGATATTCCCTAGAGAGCAATATGGACATGCCTACACACATAATAAACATGTGACGACACCCTCTCATAATCTTTATAACATGGCAAAATGCACTATCAGTAATCCGCGAGAGAAGAGGTGGTTATCCCAGACCCCATCTTTAGAGGGCTAGTGGGTATACCCATACCCTTAATAGACCACATTTATATATGAACATACACTTGTGCCCACAATATTTTAGAAGACCTCGCTCGGCACCTAGCATAAAGGAGTGAAAGGATGGTAAATAAAAGAAGCACTGTCACATTGCAAAGTATTAAGAATTACAATTTATTTGCCAAGCCAAACAGTGTCAGTACATCTAATAGTTCTAGGAAAGAGAAATTTGCAAATAAAAAACGTGTTCATTGTGGGCGAGATGCGTCCAAATTATTCGAGCTATTTGGAACATTATCCCCAAATAGTCCTTGTCAAGCCCAAATTCTGTGAACTACTGCTATCACAGCATCAGCGTCCACATAGCGCGCCCCTTCTGCATCGTATTTAGTCATTGACTCGAGAATGCCATTTAGGAAGTTTTCTTCCTCGGGAGTCGACGGCCAACTGGAAATTAAAAGCATTCTATATTTTTTGTTGCTCAAGCTTTATTTAAGTAAAATTTTAGGTGTTATATTGTGTTAAGTAGCGAAAGGAAAAATATTTTTCAGATAATTCTTTCTGTACAACCTCGTCACATGAAAGTCTTGGATATTTGTGTTAATGTAATCTTAAAAGCAAGAAAAAATAATGTTGATCACTCAAGCCTTCATTCAAAACAATAATTATTGTTTATCATTGTTTTAAGGGTATAACAGCAACAAAACAAATGCAACATTCACAATTCTTTATCAAATACAGTTTGGAAATTAAATAAAATGGTCTTTGTAAAAAAGTCCTCAAAATGGCCTCTTACCGATGCATTAATAAGTGCATTTAGATAATTTTAAACTGCAATTAATGCAACTTAAACTCTTTTATTACTCATTTGTTTCAGAAAAAAAATTAAAATACATTAAATGAATTAAATACAACACAAATTTCGAGAACAAAGGAAACACAAAGGATAAATAATTTTGCAAAGTTCATGGAAATAAAAATATAATTTATGCATGCATCGGTCTGCAATATTTTGACCCGAAAAATAAAGCTTTGAATGAAAATATGTTCAGGAAATATCTATTTTTACTTACTTTAAAATATGATCTAGATCCATACCATTCACTGGGGCGGACACTTTTGGGGCATTTGTTTTTTTAATGAATGTTGCACTTCTGCACTTCAGCATAGACAAGAATTTAGCTTTTAAGGAAAGGGTTGCTTCCGACATGCAGTTGAGGGGTGGTATTTTAGAAAAGATACTTTCTTTTGTTTTACTTTTATTTTTAGTTTAGAAATGATTAATAAATAAAAATATATGTTTTAGGCCTTATTTTTCAAAACATTATGAAAAAGCTCACAGCAAAGCTCCCCTAATTTATTGCCAACATGCGACAATGGGGGCGACGCGCTTTTATTGATTTTCCTACACTATTAGTGTCGGCTCTGCGCTGGTTTAACCATCTAAGTGTCAAGCTCAATGTGGTAGTGGATAACATACAAAAATTAATTATTTACGTTATAGAATGGTAAGTTGATTTTAAACAATACTATTAAACTTTTCATGTATTGTAGATAACTTATATAAAGCACTAAAAGATCGAATAAAATGGTGTAATGTGATTGTATATTGTTAGAAATTTGATTAACAGTGATATTTTATACTAACATCCAATCAATAATCTACTTATGGAGCTAGTTGTCAATGTATTTTTTATTAAAAATTGCATGTACTCTTCACAACTATCGATCCAGTGATCGAGTGCGTTTGCTTGCGAATTTTTTGATGTGCAGCTAGACGAAGCGATCTCGTCAAAGCGAACAAAAAGAATGTCCTATAAACAATGATGGGATACACGCATAACTAACTACTAACTCTTTTTCTCAGGATACAAGTGCGATGACCACTTCAGGCCTGTTAGAGTGGGAATTATCCCTCCCCTCTGATCAAATTATTTCACACGCATGGTATCACGGGGCTCTCAGTCGAACCGCTGCGGAAAGCTTATTGCAGCAAGACCGCGAATTCCTAGTCAGAGACTCGACCTCTCAACCAGATAACTATGTACTCAGCTGCAGGTCGAATGGACAACATTTACATTTTGTTATACAAAGAGTGAGTTAACTTGGTTAAAAGACAATTTTAATTAAAACTAAGTATTATATATAAATTGCATAAAATATACTTAATTTATTACAGATTGTCGTACATCCAGAAACTGTCTATGAACGATATCAATATCAATTCGAAGATGAAGCCTACGACACAGTCGCAGACCTTATTACTTCTTATGTTGGATCCGGGAAACCGATATCCGCAGCTTCTGGTGCGAGGATTCAATATCCAGCGAACAGAATGATGCCATTGACAACATATATAACAGGCGACGAATCGAATCCCATAATATCTCCGGCGGGAGAAAGCAACTATGGAAATCCGTACAGTTTGTACAGTCACTTTGCAGCAAAACCTGGAATGCAGCTTCGAGTACCTTTTAAGAAGCAGCGGTCGCACTCATTAACACCAATAGATATGAACCAACATGTATCTCACGGAAAGAGTGCGAGTGCTGATGGAGTAATACAAACCAATAAGCATTTAATAAAATTTTCGAGTGAATCTTGTTCTAATTCCAATACTTGGGATGCTAACCTTCCCACAAGTCCACCGGCAAAACCAGCTAGGTACGATGGCCCAAAAGCAGATGACAGGCGAATAGAGCTTCAACGATTGTACCACGTATCGGGCTCTGATTCCGGAAATGGATCTGGCGATTCCACGCAAAGTTCGGCACATAGCGATCCTAACAAATCAAGAGTAGAGTCTGATTATAATTTAACAACACCAACTATTAAACAACAATTTGACTATGACTTAACAGAAGCTAGGCTTATGCAACTCGAGAACTTGGACTACACTGTTGAATCCCGTATAAACCTGGAAAATTTTCAGTCCCAAATAATTCCACCAAGTTTAAACAAACCCTTAGAATCGGAAACCTTGCACACAATTAAATTACTTCTTAGAACTTCGGGTCCCCGAATTTTAGCAAATCATTTGACAAAAATTGACTTGCTGTTTTTGTTGGACGAAGCTGTTCAGATAGAAGGTCTCGATAAAACAGCATCTGGTTTAGAATTGTGTTTCTTGCCTCAAGGACGAAATCTACGTTTAGATATTATTGAAAGGTAATATTAATATGATACTTATTACTATATACAATGACTTCAAGTATTTTTTACAATACTTCTTGCTTCCAGGATTGAAACGTTTCGACTCCTCATCGCTGTTACTATTTTGACGTGTCAAACAGATCGTCAACGAGCAGACATAATTAATGATTGGATTCTTCTTGCAATAGAAACGAAAACAGCTTTAGGCAATTTATATGGATTTTCAGCTATCATGTTCGGGTTATGTATGCCACAGGTAACATCAAACTGTTTCTTACCTATTGCTGAATTTGGTACTTGTATTATCTATGCGATTGTTAGGATATTTTAAGTATCTATCCATCTCTTATATCCGTTTTAGGTGGAATGTCTTGAAAATGCTTGGAATATTCTCAGACGAGTTTACACTGATAACGCGTTTATGTTTGAAGCAAAATTGCGACCTTGCTTTAAAAGTATGAACGAAGGAACGAATCCCCTTCCTCCCAACACTACGACGCCCTACGTGGTACCGCCAATTTTGTGCTTCCATTTATTCGGTAAGAATTTAACTTCTTCAATTGATACTTCTGTAAAAATGGGTCATTTATATAATAGCATTAAAAAAGTGCAAACTGCAAATATAGCGAATGTCATTAAAAGATGCAAATAAAGCAAAATAATTAAAGTAAATAGATAGCAACGTAAAATCTGTAAAACGAGTAATATTTTTTACGTAATAGTTGCACTAATGCGATGTTTCGGATAAATTTAAACATTATTTTCAGACGGAGACGGTGGAGGACTGTTACAAACAGACGACACGTTTCCTGGTAGTCTTATTAATAACTTGGAATTCGATTTCAATGCTACAGCCGCCCACCTAGAGGCCGCCCGGCATTACCCTGATCAAGTGGAAATGTTCAAACGGAATGCCAGAACAGTAGTTCAAGAAATGTCTTCCCTTGGGCCAACTTTGGATCCATCTCTTCTTGAACTATTTCGAACGGAGTTTCATATAAATTTCTTATGGGGAGAAAGAGGCGCACTAACCACTCCTAACCAGCGATTTGCTCGATTGACTGATATATTAACAGCTATGACTACTAAGTTGGTGAGCAATGCGCCAGATCCCGATGATATAGTTTAATTATATCAAAATATCAATACAGTCCTTTGAGAATGGGTAAACGTTACCGAGAAAAATAAATATAATCTCATAGCTGGAAGTTATGAATTATGTTCGTTCTAGGATACTTATTATACCTAATCATATTAACAAAATTGTGAATCAACGATAACTCGTGATTTACACTTCCTTGGTTATTTTGTCAATAATTTTACGGCAAATAATTTTTTATTCTTCCTTTAAAATAATATAGTTCTATGTTCAGTTTTTTTATAACTTTTTCAAGAGATTTTTTAAGCAATATATATTTTCGGATAAAGATAAAAATTAAAAATTGTTTGTAAAATACTGACGACTACAAAAAATGATATTATTTTAATTGCAGTTTTCGCCTAATATTTTAGGAACTTGGAATTTACGTTCCTTTTTGTAAAACATTTTTTAAAAATCAATAGACAAATAATCCTAATGAATTAGGGCAGAATTTTGACCACGGATAAATTACTACCCTTTTAACTAATTTATTGGAAAGGTTTCCGTGGCTTCCAATATATTATGTATGTATAGGTATATATTATAAAATAAACCTAATGCATCGACTTAACTAATTTTTAATATGAACGTTTTGGAAACATTTATAATCAATAAATTAAAATGATACCTACTTATGTACTTATAAAAATACGAAATACACGATTAGAAATAGCAATAACTTATCTTAGCGTTTAATATTAAAATTAGTTTCAATAGAAAGCATTTTTTATAAAATATAATTGGTATTGCATTTCTTATAGTAGGCGAGCTCAAGAGGGTATTTTTGGACATACTCATGCGCGTCAGAAAATTATATGGGGAGAAACCATGTACCCTGTAATGTACCACTACCATATTTTATACGAATATATAATTTAAAGTTATAAGGGTTTATTGAAAGTTTATAGTTATGGTCTTAGCTACATTGGCCGTGGTATCGTTAGATTAAGTATTATTCTTCGTCATGCTTAAAAAAATCTTTAAATTAAAAAATAAACAATCACGCTCGGGTATATGGTGGTGTCATTTGTTTTGTACCTACAACTCTGTGACTATATAAAATGTTCATGTATTATAGTGCTACATTACAGGGTACAAGGTTTCTCCCCATATGGTTTTCTGACGAGCTCTAGTAAATTCTTACTCTCTCCAAAAATTCTCACTTGGGCTCTCCAGCTATTTTAATACACACGTACATTATAATATTCGTATTTCGTATACTTTTTTATTGTACCAAACAGTGCAGATTGTCACTTTATTTTTACCCTTTGTTACATTTAATAAAGAAACCATAAATATAACAGAATTCATTGGTTTTTTATTCGTCCTTTTATATACTTAAATGAATGTCAACTAAACTACCTTGAGCGCCTTCAAAATCTCTGCATTAGGTTCATATTTGGCCTACGCAGATATGACCATGTCTCAGAATTCCGCGATAAGCTCATGTGGTTTCCTTTAAATTTTCGCTGGAATACCTATATTCTTCACTGGTTGTACTCTATTCTGTTCGATCTAAAACCCCTCCTTACCTGAAAGAAAAAAATTTCTTACCTTTCCTCTTCACTCCCTTACCTTACGTTCCTCCAGTAATCTCACACTTTCTATACCCGCCCACCACTCTAAATTCTTACATTCATAATATATATAAGTTATATAAAGTTTCTACTCCGTACAATGTTATGGCTGCGAGCCAATATTTTTATTTTTGAATTTATGTAAAATTCGAAATGCAGAGCCAAAAATATTTTTAGAGTTCGTATGTATTGTTTACACTGAGTACATCATTCACATTGCACTCTCTAGGATTTATTTATAATACGAAATTCTAAAGGTATTATAAGAAATTAAATTATGGTATTTTTTCAGATTTCTAAGTATTTTGAAACGATAACAAGATGGGCTCTTTTCATGGCAGTAAATAAATATTAAAAAACAAAACTGTCATTGTTAGATATATTTATCCTATTTATATTGCTAGCTAAGGTGGAGGTTACTCAAGGTTCTAGGATATGAAGTTGATATCTTTGGATATGAGGTTGCGCTAACACGATAATGGCAAAAAACTCGTGGCTAACAACCATCTTTGCCTTCGCTGACGGACGAACAAGTTGCCAAATGCCGACCCCTGCCCAAGGACATACTCATTGTTTATACTCTTATAGGATTACATAGGATCTTAACATTTGAAAATTATTTGTTTAAATTTAATTTTTTAGGCTTTTAAATAAAACAATAAGATTTTTCAAATGTATTATATTCTGAATTCAGTGCTACTTGTCTTATTATATAAATGACAATTCCTTATAAGTCGTAATTAACAAATAGTAATAAGCATCGACGCGTTGAAGCCTGAATTAGCTACTTAAAAGGTCATAGCTCATTGTAACAACTTTGCATCCGATGGTCGCCTTACCTAACATGTTTGTATTCATGAAATGAAACTAGAAGTCATTGAATACATCTTTCAAGCACTTTCATTCATAATCACTGACAATAACAAATACAATAAATATATTAATTTTGCGTAATTGTTGGGAAATTTTGCGCGTACATTCATTGCGATTCATAATTAATACTCACTAGGTCAAATAATATATCGTCAAGGGATCGCTTTGGTCGTAAAATGTCATCGAGCGATGAAGGTAACAATCACGGTACCTATTCCTATATTAGGGAATTTAAATTTTCAGACTCTTGTGCTTTGCGAGGCCGAGTAATTTTTTTCATGTCTCAACTGGGGATCGAACCCGGACCCTTTCTCTAGTAGCACTGGCGCACTAACTGTTGGTCCAACGAAACGGTCATTAATGATAATATGAGCTATGACCTTAAAAATACATGATGTAATGTTCACATGAAAAATAGATCGATGTTCAAATATTGACTGAAGTATATTGAATGATAATTTAAAGGTCTTGCAACTACATAAACATTACCGAATTCATTTAAATATAAATTTCCATCTATAATAATTATTGCTATTAACTACAACGTATAATAATATGAATATAGAATTATATAAGTACATCATTGGTGATCTGTTTAAATATCTATGAAAATACTATAGAGCTACAAAATATATACTTAATTATATATTAAACATACAAAAATTCTCAAGGTATTTTTTGCGTTTTCTGATTACAATTATAAATCACTATTTCAGTCGAATATTGCCATCGTCTCTTTATAAATAAATTACCTAGTAACACTGTCCTACAATATACGTATTTATTGCAACAACATGTATATAAATATATGAACAAAGAAAAGGTATTGTTGATATAATGAAAAAAAAAAGTAATTCTTCTACGGATTAATTATAATTCATGCAAAAAACATTAATACTAAAATGCTTTTTATACGTACATCAATTACAAAAAACAAAAAATTAAATCAATGTTTAATAATTCAGGCTGAATCTTAGCATGAGCTGACCGACTGTAATGTGATTGTAAATGAAATGTCAAAATGAATTCAAAGTGTGTAACGTGTAGTAGCACTAGCTACGCAGAACTACAATAACATAACAAAGCTATTATAACTATTTCATTTAAATTAACACTATTGTGTTTCAAAACATAAAAAATATAAATATATTATACTTTCGATTACAAGATACATCTAAATGCCATCTTTTCAATTTTCCATCTTAAACCCGTTACCTTAACATTAATTCTATGAACTATTTGATCAACATAAATGTGAAATTGACATCTTTAAATCAAATCAAAAATAATTTATCCATTATCCCAGAAAAAAAAAACACAAAATCCACGATCCAGAAAATCTTATTACTAATCAGTAGTGTAGGTGCGTAAATATTTCAGATACTTACACTGAACATTATTTTTTGCTATTCTATAACGTAAGTTAGTAAGATATGTTAAGATAAAATTTATCGATTCTTACAATTATATTTTAGAATTTGGCTCTGAATAACGAGACGTAATAAAAATGTAAACAGACAAACATTTTTCGTCAAATTTTGAAATATTTCTGTCTTAGCTTGTTACTCGGTACTACTACCATGACACGATTAAAGAATTTATTTTTTATTCATTTATTAAAATTACAATAAAAAAGCAAGGCTGAATACGAATTACAATGAGGTAGGTATACACTTTTAACTTTAGCGTTTATCGACTACTTACCATGCAAACTCATGGTGGGGGAACAGGATTCATAAAAATCCGATTCAATGCGTTCCGATTTAAAATCCAAAAAATAGAATTGTTAATGCTTGTCAGTTTCTTACTAGGCACAATATTTTACGCGTTTAATTACACATTTCACATTAAATATTTAATACGGTACCAAAAATATTTATATAAAAGGAATTTTTAATTGAAGGCAAAATATTCACTTCAGGACAATTTAAACGTTAAAGAAACGTTTCGTTTACAATTATTATCACGTATCGTTGCCCCAGTCGGTAATTATATATTCCCTTTATTTGAATTTAAAGTATGCTTATTGCTATATTTTATTATTCATTTTAAGCAATAGAAAAATATTATTGCTTGCTTATATTTAAATACTAATACAATAACAATTTATGAATAAAATAGTTTATCATTCTGACATAAAAAAGTGAAGGCAGTTATCCGTTGAGTCGTTTTGTTTTCAGCAAATGTAAATATTACAATGAAATACTGAAAAATATTAATGTTACATCTTGCACAACTCATGAAGCATCTTATTTTCTTGGTTAACAAAAACCTACGCACGTAGCTGTAAATAGTAAATACCTAAAAATATACAATCTTGCAGATAATTATTAAGTCCAGTAAAAAGAGAAGGAAAAATTCAGTATACTGTGCACTTCACACAGGATGGAGGTTTTTTTTGAAGTTCAATAAAACAAATCATTATGAACTTAAATTTGAGTGTTGAGGGTTGGGGATTGTGTTCCCCGGCAGCCATGAATATGGAGATGTAATTAGTTTCTTTTTTATATTTATCTCGTAAATTAAATTATAAAAATCTTGTAAAGAGCTATTTTAGTTAACGTTATCTCCAACCTTTGTCCATAATTTAATCGTTCAAAGCAAAATTGAATTTAAAGCAATGGTGCTTTTTACTATCGCTTTGATTTACAAATATTCGATCAAGAATTTTAAGACGTTGCTGATAATATTATTATTTTCTAAAATAGGGTTTTTACAAAATCTCCATAGGGCTGATAATTAACGAGTTAAATACAAAATGTAATCACATCTTCGTTTTTAATATGGCGGCTGAGGACCACATTCTCCAACCCCCGAAACTTAAAATTGCGTTCACAATGATACGTCACGTAGAACAAAAACATAAGATGATATCCTGTATGCAACGCGCGGTTCAACTCTCGCTTTACTATACAATATGTTATACAACAGAAGGGTTTACGAATATTGGTTGCAGTGACAATTTCTTTTTTCATTACATCAATAAAACGTTTCCAAAGTCTATATAAAGTAGGTTTTCGTCATGAGAATAGATAAAAAATGAGGTACCGCTAGAATTTTAGTGATTTTGCGAATAACGCCAGAGTCGCCTGAGTCTTGTCACCGTTGAAACGCCGAAGTTCGACGATCACCTGAAAGTAAGTGTCATATCAGGAATTTTTATATTTTCAGTATGTATTTATTTATTTACTCAACACATTTATTGTACAACATTGACACGTTTAGTAACGAAAATAACAATAGAGAGGTAAAATAAGAAAAAGGGCGGCCTCAGCTCTGGAAGCGATCTGTTTTAGGCAATCCGAAAGGAAAAAAAACGAAATAAATAGCATCCGCAACACTGCTAATGCTTTTAAACAAAATACAATTGTACAACAGTTAAATATAATACTTTTTGAGTACATACATACATCCATAAATTTTGATTTTTCTAAGATAAAATAACATTTAAAGATGCCAAGGAGCAGTATTTTGAATTGAGACAAAGATTGTACACGTTTTATATTATCAAGTTGTATGAATACATACGGTACGCAACGCACAGCAAAGCTTGAAGCCAGTTCGTTATAAGGAAAAAATAATCAATTATTAATTTTATAATTATGATATAATAATATGAATATTTAGTTCATTAACTACAATTTGCGACACTACACTGTTAAATAGTCATTGATTTAAAATCTTGCAAATTAAATATACAATGAATATATAATGTACTACAATGAAACCTGGTTAAGAGATACCTTAGTTTCTGCAAATTTGTCTCACTTATATCTAGGTATTATTACACTTACCCAGTAAGGCACATACATATCTGTCTCATTTGTAAAGTTCAGAGTATAAGTAATTTCTGATTTAGAAGTGTAATTATTAAATAAAAAAGTGTTTACATTTCCTTGTCTTTAAGAACATTATGATTGAATTTTACCTTTAGAATTATTAAATTCGTTTTACATGAATTTATAAAGATGAGCTATTGTTGCCAAAGCTTTAAAATGAATAGGCTATTAGGCTTTATTAAATGTGTTTATTGTGTGTGTTTGTTGTATAATTGAAAAACATGTATAAACTTAAATATGATAGTAAAACTCACCTGTTCTCTGGTGAAACCAAGATTCACCATTTCTTCAACATCGGACTCCGTAAATTTGTCCGTCGGCAGGATGGTCCGGCTCGGGTCTCCTAAACCTAGCAAAAATATTTGTTGTACATTATTTAAAAATATAATATATGGTATAGATTCAAGTTAATCTGTTCCTAAAGAAAATAAAACAGCTTTTCATGAGAAAAACTAATACTCTAAAAAGTTATATAATTTTCGAAAGCCTAGTAAAGTTATCTAAATATCTTAAAATCAAAGATATAATTCGAAGTATAAAAATTGCATTGGTATGGCCTACCATAAATATTTCAAAATTAAATATTTAATGTTACCTATAAAATTAAATATTTAATTTTGAAATATTTAGGCCGCAGTTAATGTAAAATGTCGTTAACTTAGACGGCTTTAATATTGTGGAACCGAACGGTATAATTCCTACGCAACACTTTGAACATTACAGACGGAGGAATTTCCGAGAAAATTATGATTTTTAACATATATTTCATCAATACATATAATAAAATTTATAATATACACTATACTGTGTAGTAAAATATACCTATGTTTATATATTTTTTTACCTAACAATGCTCCTCTTATAAAAATATAAGTAATAATTCCTCTAATTCGATGGCATGCACCCAATTTGCATCGAAAATATAATTAGTAAATTATGAAGACCTTTGTGTACTAGCAAGTGCATTAATAAACCTCCATAAATATTTATATGTGAGTGCTTTGCAGTTTGCATATAAAACATTAAATATATTATGTACAATATATAGTATAGAAGACCCAATGAATATGGTGAGAGTTAGAGTACGTAGAGGGAATACAAGCCAAAACACCGTATTAATAATGCTAATCAGAGTACAGGCAGGCGAAAATTGCAGTATGAAAGTGATCATTAAAATTGATTCGATGAGTGATTTTCAAGACGATGGTCATATTTACCAGTTCTTTGACTATTTTGTCCGCTACTGGACGCTGTTTGACCACTGGACGTGGACCGTGTACTTTGAATTCCAGCCTCTGTACAATACACACAAAAATTAATCCTTTGTTTAATTTTAAACAGGTCTAATACCGTAAGTTACTACAGTGAAATGAGTAGATGAATCCCTAGGCGAAGTACACAAGAAATATGATGTTAGTGAGAGTACGCAATAAGTTATATGCGAAGGATTAATGATTTGATAACAGCGTAGAGTAAATTATGAATGTTATATATACAACCGATAAGAGACCGCCACAAAGGCATAGGTTGACGAAGAAATGTATACCAGTAGAAACAAAGGCGAAAGATTGATGATAAATAATCAAAATACACAAAAGAAAAGTATGTCAGAAGAATCGAAATAGCTCTAACTAATTTAACAGTACACTAAGTTTTTCGCGTTACTATTTCGGTATTTTTTGTCAAAGCGTAGATATTAATCCAAGAGAAATAAGTTTTGACTTTGAATGTTAGATGCATTTACTTAATAGCATTGATGAAATCATGCATAAAGAAATTGCATGACTAAATCCGATTCATTTTTAAATCGATATTTAATAGAAATCGGATGTTATACTGTCTGAATAAGAAATTCATATGGAATTATTAAAGAGAGTATCATAGAGGAGGTTGCACTGCACGACATGGGTATAATTTTTATAACATTTTTTTTTGTTTCATTAATTATTCCCGAAGGTAACACGATTCATATGAAATGAGCACAAACTACATTTAAAGCAACTTTCTATAAAAATACAAAGTTACAAACATACCCGTTAAATATTTCAATTCTATGCTGATATTTATCTTGAAATGTAAGTTTTCGTGTGGAGAAATCACTTTTCAAAATAGTAAGTAACCGACCATTAAGCCGCTATTAGGAAGGAAGACGTAAGAACAGCATGTTTCTATTAGTAGTATAAAAAAATATTAAAAGTAGTTGACATGAATTTAACTAGGAATCTATATTTGATTTATTTGAAAATTTATCACTACAGTGTCAACGTAGCGACACTACATAAAAATTAATAACTATTAATCAGAGGTCGGCAACGCGGCACACTTAAATAAATTTCAACTATTGTTAATTTAGACAAAAAATTCAAAACGTAAATTATATCTATGCTATCGAGAAATACTGTTTCGATTGTAGTTACTTACTAGCATATAGAACTTGTTAGTAGTAACTACTGTACTAGTAAGTATAGTCAAAAAACAGTTGGCGCCCGCCATGAATTTTTAATTTAGTATTTCACTGTATATTAAAAACGCCGCCTTACTCTGCACTAAACCAAAAAAAAATCCAACTGTTTTACGATTTTTATTAATGGCAATAGCATGCAAAGAATTTCAAAAATAGAATGTTCGTTGTGACGCTATTTCTTTTTCCCCCTCCCACCTTGTCGTGACTTCTCGATGGCTTCCTTCATGAGTCGTTCCTCGTGGTCCCGCACCGACTGGTTGACGATCTCGTCCTCGGACACGCCGGAGAGCCGAGCGCACTCGGGCAGCTCCGACTCGGGCAGGAACGGCGTCTCCGTGCCCGTGGTGCCGATCAGCAGGACGTTCCGCTTTAAATCTATGTTACACTATGTGAAACAAAAGAATCCTATTATCCTATTAATGTCACAAATATCAAAATGCGGCTTACTTTATCTTATAAAACGGTTAAAAAGAAAAAACATTTTTTGTTTACTGCATAAAAGAAACTGACCTGGAAGTGCAGGTTTTTATAAGTTCAGTCAGGATCTACATGTGAAAAAGTGTCCATATTTTGGTGTACAAATAAAAATCTATATTAAAACTAATCTGGCTTTGGAATTATACTAGGGGAATTTATTGGAAGTACCTATACCTATACATGGGAAACTTAGGTTGAAAAAATATTTAATGTGTGTATGTTTATACTTTGTATGTAGATAACATTAGAGTCTATTCTATCCTGATAATTAAAGACCATGGTGTTGGCGTTTATACATATCTATATTAATTAATTCAATAATATATAGGCCAATAAAATCCAGAATAAATATAAAATTGAGAATAGGGATGATGACTTACATGAAATTGAATTGTATAATAAATTACACAAATTAATATTTGAATAATTTTTTTAAGTCGTAGAAAAACTGCAAAAATTAAATAAGATAAAAATATTCCAGCTGTTATTAGACATACAGTTATTGTACAACAGATTTGCAATACTTAGAAATGATTGTACAAAACTCTCTTTGTCTAATTGTGAATGTTCATGTCCTTATTATTTTTAAAAATGTTTAAAATATAATTTTACTAACCTTTTTTCCGATTGAAAATGCTTTAATTGAAATAAAAAATACATTAGTCATCATCCCAATTCTTTTTCAAATAAAAGTTTATAATAAAGTACAAAATACGAAATAGAATTATAATAGTAACCAACATTAAAGAACAAAATAAATCAGGTTGCATTTGTAGAATCAAAAATTGTCTTTAAAAAACATAAGTTACATAATACATATCATAGTTTGTGGAATTTTTATTTGCCTAAGGTTACACATTGTGTGCCAAAGTTAAATGCCTGCCTTAATTTTAAGAAATCTAAATTGTCTTTGATTATACTCTTCTAAGTTTTACAGCATTTGAATTATGTTATGTTAATAATGCCAAACAATAATAAGGACATTGCTTCTCAAATCGCGAGCTTTAGCTTGATAATTCTAGATGTAAATGTGACGCTATTTGTGTATCTTGTTATTACCTGATGTCTTTTGAGCATATCTAGACCTAGAAGCATATCCATCGGTTGTTCTTCAAGCACTGAGAATGACGTAGTCAAGAAATCCTTTTCAATTCTCATCTGCACCATGTGAATGCGGCCAATAATTCGTTGCACTCCGACGCCCTTGGCAATGCCCGCCCATCTATAAAGTTTTTATTACGAAAATACAAATACGTAGTCAGCTATTTTTGGCCCAACCAAATATAGATTAAACAAATAACAAAAACTTACACTCTCAAAGCAAATGACTCATGATATTTTCAAGTGGGATTTACATGCTAACACTTTGTAATTAAATGAACAAAGAGATCTTAAGAATTTGTAATGTATTACAATGGAATTTAAAAATAAACATAAATAATAGAATATTTAGAACAAAACTCACCTTGTGTCAACAAGACGCATTATATTACATCTCTCTGCGCAAGCAGCCGACATTATTGTGGTTTGAGCCCCTGAGTCAATGAATGCTTTAACCGGAAATCTATATAAAACAACTCAATATATAAAAAATTACAAATTGATTTGTGAGCTAAAAAAAATTATTTTAAATTCGGAATAAACAGGAATAGAAATATAAAAATGATATCGCTTCAGGGGTATTGTGTTAAAAGACACATAATTCATTGACTAATCAACATACCCATTAACATGACAGTTAATATACAGCATGACCACAGTTCCAAATGTCTCGGGATTGTATTCCATGGCTGCCTCCATATTCGCCTCTATGTTTTTCTGCCTGATCTCCTCTGCTATCATTCTTTGTGCTTCTGTATCAAATGGATCGGAGTTCATCATCCTAGACATGAATATGAATGATTATACATTTTAGGTATGATATGAGACAATGAGATTTGAATAAAACTGATATACATACATGCAGACCAAAATATCTTTAATATGATAATTAAATCTTAATATAAAGAAAACTTAAGTTGTAAATTTATAACATCTAGGTTTATAATTACCTTATTCTTTGTTGTTGACGTTCAGTTCTAGCTGATATTTGTTCTCGGAGTACTGAAGCAAATGTATCTACAAAAAACAGACAATTTCAAAATATTAGATTTGTTTCCATCAAGCATACACTGTAAATTCTCAAAAATGTTTCTCAATTTATAGTTTAATTGAATGTTTGAGTTAGACATGCAAAAAGAATTAGTGAAATTTCTAGTTCTTACATAATATTTTCATTATTATGGTAGGATTAGGTGTTAATGTGTAAAAATGAAACAGGATATTAATGTGAGAGATTGATAAACTTTATGTTATACATATTTATGGAAACAAAAATAATTTATATACAATGAAATATTACTTACCTAAATTACCACTAAGTAGAGCATCAGCTAGCCGAGGATTGTTTTGTTTAAGTAATGCTAACTGATCAGGGTTGGCAAGGAACATTTCTCTGATAATTCGTGGATCTTCCTCAACTGGTGTGGCTCGAGTAGCCATGGATGTGCTAGCCCCTGTAGGCACTCTGATATTACTAAAGTCTAGATTGGCTAGACCAGATGGGAGTGCTGTAGGCAAAAAATTTAACAATATTTTTTTTGAAAATGCATCTAAAATACATAAATTTTTGACATGCATATATGTCATGCATTTTTTCTTAATTTTATAGTTTTTAGGTAAGCTACAATTTAATTAGTGCGTGCTAAGAGACAACAACATATCACGCAATGTCACATATGACAACAAAAGTAACATGACAATGCAATTTTAAATACGCATAGTGAAATCATGCTAACTTTTAATTACCTTGATTTGCATCGCTGATGTTGAGACTGGGAGCAGATTGCAGCATGTGAATCAAAATCACAACATCCCCGTCCATAACACCATGTTCTTTCAAAGATTTCTTATCGTCAAGTAATGGTTTTCCATGAAAATTAAGAATTATGTCTTTAGCTGGAAAACCGGATTCTATTTCACAAAATGCCTTAAAATTCTCTAATTCCAGATCTTCAGACACATCCAAGATGAAGATGTCATCATTTAACGTGGTCACTGTAATTTTCATTTTGATTATGAGCCGAGACTTCGGGTGAACTGTTTACACGGTGGCAGGTTTGTGATATTTATATTTGGGGAATGACTGTCCAAAACATTGTAGATTATCCACAAGTTATAAACACAACTTGCTTATTTGAGTAAGATTGGGACTCAAACAACACCCTCTGTTGATAGATTCGTTAAAATTTTCAACAATAAACTTTACTGCTATCGAAGTGAACGAATCTTATTAATATGGATAGCGGTACCTATAGTAGACTTATCACTTATTCAGTATCAACCTGGGACAACTCATCGAGTAATCGTTGAGCGCATCGCGCAGTACGCACTAATGAGTAATGAAAAAGTAAAAAAAATTTCATTATCTGTGGTTAGGTTGGTACTCTATATAAAATCAGTGCCATATTCAAAAAAACAGACTGCACTATACAGAGAAAATCTATCGCTATTTCTCTTTGAAAAGAAAACGAACAGTGGTAGTATTAGATTTTGAATTATAATTAAATTAAATATATAGTCTTTTTCACTACTAATTAATGTTCTTAAATATTATATATACAAAATATAATATAATCTATATCTTTTAAAATTTTGGGGTGGAAAGGGTTTTCTATATTTAAATAGAATGAATATGTATATGATATATGTATCTAGATAATTCTTACATGCACCGTTTTGTTATGATACGTAAATATTAAACGATTGTGACATTAAAATTTAACTGTACGTTCATTGATTTCAACACTCAATTATATAAATTAAATATAAAAAATGTTTAAAATATTATTTTCATTAGTTTAATTTCCTATTATAAATATTATCATGAATTTAATTTTTAAATTTTATAGTTATTTTACAAATTCGGCAATCTAAGATTTTGAATATGGCAGCCCTAAATTTGTCAGAACTCAGCACAAGAGAACAAAACAGTTTTGCGAATTCGCGTAAAAACTCAAGAGAATCTTTGTTAGTAGATTTATGTTCGATAAAGGTATAATGCTGTAACTAGTATCAATTCTTAAAAATAAATGTGATCGATATGCTTTTATAGATAACGGTGAAAATCGATTTTCATTTTCGTTGTAAGTTTGGCAGCCAATAAACACAAATTGTTTCATTTACAATGTGAAATCTACGGACTCGCGGGTAATAATGGTGAGTGTTAATGTTATATTTAAAATACTAACTCATTTGTTTTATATTAATATACTATTCATTTTATTTACCAACAATTAAAAGTTTACAGCTTGCGCTATTGTCCTGCAAGCTGTAAATAAATAAAAATAAAGTTTGCATCTTTTGATTCAATTATTTATTTATTATTTCGCAAACGATTTTAAATAACTGATTTAGCATTGAAATAAATTATTAGTATGTAATTAAAAATAAAGGAGTTCAATTCAACTATTTTAAATTATATTTAACTGCTTCGTCCTTCAGATTATAATGGGCTTCAGATATATTTTTTTGGCGTGACCTGTAATTTTGTGAATTTCAACTAAAAATGACTTTTAGTAAATTTTATTAAAATTTTGTTACAATTAAATCTATGGTCTATGATCTATCATAACTTGTATATATTACTTAGCTTTTTATGTTAAAAATATGTTACAGGGACACTAAGAGTGTCCCTTGTCAGTGAACATAATATAACAATATCGGGTTTCATTATATATATATGAGGTTGAATTTAGTTTTTCCAGATATTCCATTGTGTTGAAATAGAATAATATGTATATTTTTTTACATAATTACTAAAATCCTTAAAATTCATATTAGAGAAAATTTCCATTAAGAAAGCTATATTTTAATGAACTTATAAAACAAATTGACCAAAACAAGTTGTTCAATTTTGCAGTGCCACTTGAGCATTAACTTTTTAAACAATTTGCCACCTTAAATTGTTTATTTTGCACCCAATATTGGTTAAAATAGATATGTCAATGGGGGTCAGCCAATTTCATATACCACAAACCAAATCTGATATCATGGTAACTCAGATTTTTTTCCAAATTTTGTAATTGGTCAAAAATTTGTAAATAATGCAAAATGTAGGTTTGACATTTGTGCTCTTCAATTTCATTAAAAGTATATTGAAATTCAAAACAAGATAGGTTTCAATTACTTCTATTTTGAAATCAAAATACTGGTAATATATAACATGGAGGAAATGATACAACAATTTATTTCAAAGTGTATTATTACATATTTGAGTATAAAATATTTTAATTTCTATATTTTGCGTTAATGTGTTATTCTGATGATGTCAATGCCCCTATTTTTTTGGCCTAGTTTTTGTTTAATTTTATACTGCGGTTGTTGTTGTATTTATTATCTTATATTATGTTTAAGGGGGCGCATTCTAAAATATGTGTTTTTTTAATTTCATGAATTAGGCTTGTCCAAATGAGTTTGGAACTGGTAGTGAATAAATTTGATACTATTATTTTCATTCACGATTTTGTTATCAAATATTTTGTGTATGTAGAATTCTACATTTCAAATGATACATTGGTGAAACATCAAGAAAGAATTTAAACTCAGGAACCCAAGTCGTGGTAAATGTAGTCTATCTCATCAATTATTAAATTAAAACTTAATTACACAATTCTCAATAACTTGTCATTTCACTCTGGTATAGTAATTTATATAACCTGTAATCAAACACCTCAATGTTATCTCATTGACAATAATGTGATCTGTTTGTTTGCTATATTTGTATGTTTATACATATATGCAGTATATAATGATCAGCCATAGGTTGAAACCTTATGATAGTGCAGTATGCACACATACATTATTCATTCAATGCTTTATTTATTTCAATTCTAGTACAATATACTTCTAGCAAAAATATATTGACTTTTATTTTTTTATCATGTTTCAAATAAAATGTTGTGGAAACATAAGAATTTGATCTTTTGAAATTAAGTGTTTGAGGTACACTACAAAATACCTAATCCAAGGTTTTCTTCCAAAATGAACATCTATCTTATCCACTGGCGCCCCACTGGTGCATCTACATGTATATTCAGTGTATCAGCATTGTGATAAGTAGAAGTATTGGGTAAAACTATCCCTGATACTTGTGTGAATTTTGTAATTATAGATCAAAATAAAGCCAAAGATATTTAATATATCTGGATAGATTCTTAATTATGTACTAATAGCTCTGTTGGCAGAGCTTTCTAAAAAGTTGTGGGTGACCAAACTAAAACCTAAAAATATTGTAATAATAACCATTGCAGGACATTGGAGTAACTTAAGTTACCTGTACCGTAATAGTCTTAAATGAATGAGAGGTATCATGCTTTGTTTTAATTGATAAAAATGGGACAACACTAATAATTTAAAATACCTTCATGCAAAATAGGCAATGTATTTTTATGTAGGCATTTATTTAGAAAAAGATCCCTAACACAAACTTTAATCAACAAAATTTTGCATAGAGTACTTCCGAATTAGTATAGTAAATACTACATAAAAATAATGTTTAAGCATTTCATTTCTACATAGCACAACATTAAATAGCTTTGATATGAAATCTAGTCGTATTTTGACAATAGGTACCATACTTTACATAACTTATATTTTCAAGGCCTGAAACTACCAGAACTTAAATAACATGATAATATAAAGGTTATGAATAGCCTTATAAAACATTATTGTGTATTTCCTTACTATTCGCCAGGTGTTTTATTCTTATAACTTAAACTGACAATAACCTTAAGATATTAGTACTAAAAGGGAAAATTATATAAATTTAGCGCAAGTTAGTAGTTAGCTATATAACTAATACATATATATTTTTGTTTCCTCTTTAAACAAAGCAATATTGTATAAGATATAAATAATCAATTAGGATATAAGTAATAAGTAGTTCTTAATGTTTTATCCATAATGTGTTTTTTCTTTTAACATTTATATAATGTAATTATGTAAACCAATCGTAAGATTTTATCTTTATATTATTTGGTGGTACTAATAAAAATGCGCGTTTGATTTCCGCCTACCCCCGTACTTGTTCGCTCTGTTTGACGGCAGCATGTACGTATGCCAATATCCTTATTACGACAGTGTGTCTTAGATTAGTGCATAACTGAGTATATTTCTTTCAGACATCACATATTTAATAAGACATAAACTGAAAGAGCAAAGATGTCTTCCGTTGGGCAACTAGTTCCACCAGCGACGCCGGGTCCCCCCAACGTGACATACCAGTTCAATGGACCCCACATAGAAGACTCTTATTGCACTTCTATAGACACTAATTATGATCCCGTTATAAGTGTTATTTGCGCGATGTATATCATTTTCGGCATCGTTTACTCCCTTTTCGGTAAGTTTATATAAATAATAAAGAATCGCACGTGGTTTATATTTCATTCCCAATTGTGATCGTCACGTTATTTTTTTAGGTTATCGATGTTTTAAAGCAAGCATGTTTCTGACCGGATTCACCTTTGGGTCTGCTGTTGTGTACCTCATTTGCCTTCAAGAGTACTTGATGCCGGCTTACGGAAATGTCGGTAGGTATATTTACTTAAATCAATATTGTAGTTTCGGAAATACTATGTCGTCATGGTATTTTCGTTAATAAGAGCGCTAATTTTATCTTAATAGTAATGCATAATTCTTAAATGTTTTCTTAATTGAATACTTTTTGTGCCTTTAATCGTATCGATTTCATTCTATAACCAATACGCCTTTCCAACGTCCAGAGATGCTATTTTAGACACTAAATAAAACTGTTCCCTTCTTATGTTATAGCGTATTATATCTTTTGGTACATTATTCGAGCATAGTAGCAGCCTAAAATTCTTAACGTACTATTAGATCTTTAAGCGGAAAACAACACACACTTTCTAATTAATAAAATTAAGCATGGATAGAATGTCAATACATTAATTAATTTGTATAAGGTGTGGCCCTGTGCGCTGGTCTCCTGTTCGGGCTCATAACCATGCTGATTCAGTATGTGGGCTTGTTTATGACGGGTTTCCATACGGGACTCCTGCTTGCGGTCGCCGGCCTCGCGATATATGATCATTTCCTTGACAGCAGACCCAACACGGTAAGCACTTACAATTCATTGATAACTTTATACAATTTTTACAATGTTTATCCTTGTGATAAACAGGGTTTTGTATGAACTTTCAAGCGATTGTTTTGCACCAAATGTAGTATACACTCAAACATGATTTTAGTCAGGAAATTTAATTTAAGGGTTATTAAGGTAAAACAAGTTTCATTTTTAATAAAATCGATCAGGAATTTGAGAACTTACAGTAACCAAACAGGAGTTAAATATTGACAAACTCGAGTTTAGTATTAAGTTAAAGGATCGGGTATGTAATTATCAATCATTTTAATTGATTCAGTATATTGTCATTTTCAAATATAAATAAAAATATAACGCCATTGAATACATGGGTGAAACGACCTACACTATTGCGCGTGGGATGAGACTTACAACACATTTAAATAATTCATTGATATGAGACCTTTGTGTCTATCATCTAACTACATTTTGCATACTTGCAAAATATCGCAGACACAATAAGGACGATGGAGAAATCCTAAGACAAATCTTGCATCATACTAATTACGTATACGCATATGTTAATAATTGATGCGTCAACCATTCGTTTTGAAGTGAATCACCGAATAATAACTTAATCACGGATTCGATAAAATGTAATAGCTTGGAAATACAAGTCTTAATTTATAAAAAACGACAATATAGCAATTAACATACATTATCCCGTAAGACCCATGTATTCCAGTTTCTACGCAATTTGAAAACTAATTCCGTTTCATATTTTGCAATTAAAAGAAGTGTTTCATAAAATATAACGCATGATACAAAATGTAAGATACCGTTTATTCTGAGATCAATCTACTCGTATCACGATGACCTAATTGTTCATAAACACTTAAAAGGATGAGTTGCTACATTTTCTTGTTCGTCGATACGGTTACGTTTCTATTGTATTATTTATTTGTTTATTTTTTTATAAACTTCACGTCAATTTTTTTATCTGGTTTACAATATTAGTATATTATTTTCAGCTATATGTGCAATTTTAACGAATTATAATAAAGGTACGGTAAATACTTATTCCTTGAAATCATTAACATTTTTAACTTAATCAAGCACAAAGTGAAACGATTGGCTGAGTGTAGCCCATGATAGAAAGAGGCGCAACAAATTGGACGAGGCCTTTACTCGTAGTAGAGGTCCGAGGAGAACAACAGCGGGCATACTTAGTCAACCTAAAATATATAAAAATAAGTCACACTCGACAAGTAAATAAATTTCATTCTTCAATGCGATATTGAAATATTCAGCAAATTCATTAACCTGTCTCAGAATCAAAAAGACGTATAAAACGATTGCTTATGTGAGCGAGAAACTTCTTAAATCCCCTTGAATGTAAAATATTCACCCAGGTTCAGGGCAGGACAGTCGATGACCTGTGAGGTCTAGGAACGCTACGACTATTGATTTTATTTTTGGTTTAGACTCGTCCTTACTAAATAATTTCTAACGAAGTATAAAATTCCTTGATAATAAAATATTCTTAGAAACTTTACATAGTAAGCTATTGGATTAATTCAATTATACATAAATTTTATCGAAAGTTATTTCGCTATTTGGTAAACAGATAATAAAATATATTTAAATATTTTGTTATATTAACTGAAGATGTTTTGCCTATCGCTTCGTTGATAATGAAGAGGTAACGTTCAAAGGGTTTTGTGCGTCTTGAAGTGAAATGCTTCTCAAGTATTTTATAGGTCAAGTCTTACTTTCAATCGTTTCTTAGACATTAAATCCTTTATAAGAAGCTTATTTTATAAAATTGATAGTCTGAAAAGCTGTGATGTTGGCAAATGTATATTTTTAATTTAGTTAAAAATTTCTTCATAAGTGAGTTAAACTTGGAATATTAAAGAAAATGTTTGTTTATGACTCAGACGATGACTGATTCAGGACGACTCGACCGATTTGGCGACTTTTTATTGCATTCGTAACTGTCAGTTGTAGGAAGTTGGAAGTCTTTCTTGCACCTGTGCCATACGTAGTTACAAGCTTTATATAGTTTTAAAATAATGGTCGTCGCGGTTATTGAATAAAAGCAATTGAGAAGGAGCAGTAACTATGTAATAACGTGCTCAATTGCGATGCTACGTGCACCACATAGTTAATGAAACGTTATACATGGGCTGGACAGGCTTAATAGGAAATACATTAATAGAAACTAGGTAACTATAGAATACATGTTTGTATTTTTACGCTAGCTAATCCGCGTGACTGCGCCCCCGTAGCTTTCTCTTATATGTATCCTATGTTACTCGTGGATGATGTAGCTTTCGAATGGTGAAAGAGTTCTAATATAGCTCTAGTAGTTTTGAGCTTGTTTATACAACTAAACAAACAAACAAATAAAATAAAAAAACAATCAAAGTTTTCCTCTTAATAATATTAATGTAGATGTAGCAGCATATACCATATTTAAAATTTAAAATGCATATGGCCAATCTATTTTTTCATTCTGGATCTTATTCGACAAAACAGCTCTCGAGCAAATCATGAGTAAACGAATCCCCAATCAACTCGTCTACGCTTATCTTGAAGTGAGTTTTTACACTTTCTAGAAATTTCCACAATTTAAAGAAGGACGGCTTATATTAATGCACCGGCGCTGTTGCTTGGAAGCAATTTAATAATAGAATATTTATTAGTTCCGCACAGGAGCACTCGGGCCGGTGCGAACAACTTGAAAATGCAATATTTACTCCGGCGTTATTGGAAAATTCACAAATGAGTTAACATCTACAGATGAATTATTGACAGGGGTATTTATTAAATCTTATGTTTCAATGTAGGGTTCTAATAGATCTATTGTGGAATGTTGCGGTTCATATGATGCATTCATAATGAATTCGTTGGTTCCCTCCACGAATTGATTTCAAATTATTGTTTTTTTTTCTCGCGATTTTGGAGAATACTAAATAGTAAAATCCATAAGGATGCTTTAATAATATATTGAGTACAAACAGATGGTTTTCTATAATTGTATATGGTAAGTAACTAAATAAATGTAAATAGCATTCATGTAAAAGTATAGGTGAAAGTATTATGTGAAAGGCGTTGTGTTTTCTGTTATCTATATCTTTCGTAGCAATGACAAATGATTAGTGAATTTGTAGGTATACATTTATGATAATAATGAGATAATAGTTTGCTTTGAATAGAGGCGACACGGCCTTTGATTTTATGCATCTCGTGTATTTTTATTTTAATACTATATTTTAATTGAGGAGTGTCCTATGAATCCATTTTGTCAATGAAAAGAGAAAATTATATAATGGCGAGGAATGTTTTAAAATTTACTCTTCTATTTAAACCGGATTCGGACCAAAAGGCCATATGTGTAATGCCAATCATATCATGCCAAAATAACATGAATGTTATATAGAAATAACAAAGTTTTTGTCATATAACTAAGTATCGTATACCGAGCTTTTGCAAAGAAGTGTTTAAATCTATTAGTCTTCTTAAAACGAGTTGCTTGCTCTGCTCCCACTGTGAGTTATAGATAACTGCTTGCCTATAATATGTAGATATATGCTGCTGTGGTCCTCCCGCATAGTTACAAAGAAGGTTACATCATAATCGCTTGTCCATTGCGACTGAGACCCCGCCGCACTCGATATTTTACTCCAATTAGGGGTTCCCTAGTCCCATTATGCATTGTGCAATATAAATACCTAGTCAACCGATTTGATTGCAATAAACATCAATATCTGATTATTTAATATTCTTGTTACAACTGATTGTACCGCATCGAAAGATTTCACGTAGTTATCAAGGTTAGTGCAATTGTCCGGTGATGTATTACCCGAATCTCTTGTTTTAGTTTTAATATAAATATGTAATTGGATACCTAAAATTGTTAATTAATATTTCAACCCGTTTTAAGATAATACCATTATTTATAAGTAATTTTTAGTGATATTTTAAGTAATCATGATATGGCCTTATATTTTAGTGAATTATATACTAAGCAAAGCGAATATTTATATTAATCTTGGCATAGCGATGTATTTATATGTATTTGCAATCTGCGACAGCCGCTTGAATGTGTTTTAAAAATAAAGCAGACCTACTTAATGATGAAAAGTAACAAACTTCTCTTTTAAGTGCCTTCAATAAACATTTACGACTCTATAGTCTCATTTTTGATATATACTATTTAAATTCATCAATCGATGCATATAAAACAAGTAGGCAAAACAGTACTCTATAAATTTCTACAATACAATAGGAACACAGCATTATTAATTTCATATTGAGTAGTGTCCTATTATAGTTTGCGCATCGAAGCGTATCGTACCACGATCTGATCAATTGCTATCGTAATAAACAGTTGCACAACTTCGATGGGCTATTGATAGGAGTGGATACGTTTTGTCTGTTCTTTTATACGTATATTATAATATATAAACAAATGCTTGTGTTTTCGTATGTATGTTTGTAATGTTTTCATACAAAGCTTTCACCAAATGAAGGTTGCATCTTCACTGAGTGACAGCCGCGCGAAACTGATAGTTATCTAATAAATATGTAACTGGTTCAACATGTCTTCTGATAATCCCTATTATAAACATTTAAGAAATTTCTTGTTACAAAGCGGAAAAAATTTATTTTAACTGGGATCGATGAAACAAAAACTACTTAAATAATTAATTACGTACATTCATAGAACTTTAAAATAATAAAAATAATATTGTTTTTGTTCCAGTACTGGCTTTGCGTGGTAGTGTTGCTATTATCGGGGATATTCTTCGCAGTCATCAATCTGTACTGGAAGAAAGGTGCGTTTTATCTTTATAGTGCTTTTAGATAAAGATAAGATATATATGCACTTGTGTGGTATCAAGCGGCGAACACGATAATATTTGAGACCATTTAATTATACCCATCCGTATTACCATTGTTTTATTTAAATTTTTAATTTCTAGTCTATTTTGAACGGTATAACGAAAACTCACGATGTTTTTTATTATTTTAGGGATAGGGTGCTCCGTGTTCGTCGTAATTATATTTTCGAAGTTAGCTCTTAAGGCCGGCCTCATATGTGCTCAATGTCTGTCTGAATTTAGAATCTGATTTCAGAATCTTAAATTCTGGTACCTCGCCTCACACACATCTTAAAAATTCATCGGTACGATTCCTACAGGTCGATCTGAGAAATTCATCTGAATTCTTTGATTCGATTGATTCATGAATCTGAAAAAATCAGGATGTGTGTGGAGCAAGCCGATATTGTATGGTATACTGGCCTTTCTAAATTTAGAATCTTAATTCAGATTCTGAAAATTCAGCATGTGTGTGGCCGGCCTAAACCGGCTATATTGAGGAACATTTTTCATAGATCATTTTTATGATTAATATTTGTAATTTGTTTATCACTGTAAATTTGCTAACACTAAAATTATGTTGTTTTCAGTTCTTACAATATTCGGAACTAGTGTCTACGGCGGGGCAGTTATTGCCACTTCTCTCGATTACTTTATTGAACGACTGGTGATGTTAAAATGGGTAAGATTTTGCTTTAATTTTTTCTATACTTATATTATAAAGAGGATAGATTTGTTTGTATTGAATAGGCTTCGAAACTACAGGACCGATTTGGATGAAATTTTGTATAGAGATTCTTTAAAAACCCAGGATGGCATAGGATAGATTTTATCCCGAAAATCCTACGGGAACGGGATATGTACGCGGGTGAAACCGCGAAGTTCAGTTAGTTTTTTATAAACATTTTTGGTCTATTTTAAGAATGCAAGTACGAAGAGGTTAGATTGAAAATATGATAATGAAACAATTAAATTATTTTTAGTGCGGTATTTTGGTAAGAATTAAAAATAATAACTGCAATTCGGCAATTTGACTGAAGTCATTGAAATAATTTTGATTTCTCCTATTAACCTTCCCACGCAAATGTAATTACTAATTATTGTTTATTACGTTTATTGCCCAGCGTTTGGGCAAATTTCTTTTTTTTTTCATCCTTTTAATAAGGATGAAAAAAAAAATTAAAAATAATATATACTTTTTTTTTATTTTAGGATGCCAAAGATGCCTTTCAATTACAATCTAGTCTAGTATATAAGACTAATAAGTAATTTTAATTTAACGTAAACTAACTACTGTAAATAAAATTAAGAATGTGTCCATTAACACTTTTTATTGTCTCTATTGCGGCGAAAACTTTTTGTTTTTGTGTTTTGTAAATAACGCACTGCACTATTTTTATATATATATATACTGAAAGGAAATTAGTTTATATAAAAAAAATATTGTCAAAAATATTTTTTATAGGTATGGCAACGTGCAAAACTAGAGCCAGTCATCGCTCCGCCGTGCACCATTTCATGGTTGACACTGGCTGCCTGGCCCACCGTGGCCATCGTCGGCTTCACGGTACAGATCGTCCTCACCGCCACCGGCATCTACCATATCCAGAGTGAGTCAACATATAACTTATTTGTACTAATCCTAAAGGCAATTTAAAATAATATGGTAAAAAATATTAAATTTTTGGCCATTGTGGTCTTCACGGCCCAGCGCGCTCTTACCGGCGATGGGTTAAGAGGGTAATTCTGTGGCATAACATCTTCAAAAATAAAAGAGTTGCACGATAAGGCCAAGCTCGCACCGGCGAAATTACCCCCCTCCCCCAGAAGAAAATCGGCGTGAAGCTTGCCTGCTATAGCATAAAAAACTACCGTGATCATTGTACAATTCACAGCGCAAAGCTGTTAAACTGTCCCCGCACCACCAGACAGTAATATTTTGATACCCATTAATGTATCATTAATCTTTATAAAATATGAATAAAAATTTTTGCCAAAAAATAGAACCGACTTCCTCGCTCTAAAAAGTAGAAAAAAATAACTTTTATTTAATTTTTGTTGAAATCTATACAAAGTCGGTGCAAAGTCTTGTTAAATTGAAAATAGATAAGGCACCGACTTTGTATAGATTTCAACAAAAATGAAACAAAAGTTATTTTTTTCTACTTTTTAGAGCGAGGAAGTCGGTTCTATTTTTTGGCAAAAATTTTTATTTTATCCTTTTTAGTGTCCTGTAAAGGGTAATCACATTATCTAGTCACAATTCAGTTGATATATACATCATTAAACCTTAACCGCAGAGCTTATTCCGTTGATTTTCGAGGAGTTCCCTGGAATATCTTCCACATGGATGATCAGACTTGAACCAAATTTCTATGGGACCACACATGAACTCTACTCTTTAGAATGCAAAAAAAATTTTCCAAATCGGTCCATAAACGCCGGAGATATGCGGTAACATACATAAAAAATAAAAAAATAAAAAAAATACGGTCGAATTGATAACCTCCTCCTTTTTTTTGTAAGTCGGTTAAAAAGAGTTTCCCATGGACATCGCATCACCTCTGAACGCATAGCTTGCGTTATTTAAATAGTCATTATCAAATTCCTATATTATAGACTTGATGCAAACAAAAAAATCGGAGTTCATATAAATTTGCATATAATGCGCAGTAGGCTCTTGTTTCGAATGTATATACTTATATACATGTAATTCAGTACGAAACAACGTCAGAAATGATTACTATTTCTTATTGACTACTTACTGAGTTATACAATTATTTGTACCCAGGTATAAGCGCCCAAAAACGTCAACTAAAAGCGCAGCCGCCGCGGCCGGTGACGCGCGAGCAACGCGCCGAGATGCGGCAGCGCAAGTATCGATACCTGTACCAAGTGAGGACCGCGCACGGTGACGTTATATCGCAGGTGAGCTATATCCGTGTGCACAATACGCCTCTTAATTTGAGTTAACAGTGGATCCATTACTAAACATCTATTAATCTCCCTTCAAAAATATTTTTTAATTATACATCGAGTATTATAAATCGCTACATCATATCGAGATGTTATATCTGCAACATTCTCTTATGAATCTATTTACGCCTGACGTCTTCACGCATGTGTTATAAAATAGATTTTCTGATCTTTTCTTATCTTTTAAAATTCATTTTAAATTTAAGATAGAATAAAATTCAATAGTATTATTTACTAACCCATATTATCTTATATGATACATTTAACCTCATAAACAGGGCAAATTTATTACAGAATAAAAATTTGAATTTTGTTATTTTTTGTCTATTGGTGCCGATGAGTGTGAGTAAAGAGTGTTCGAGCAAGATGTCAATACATGCGTCGCCATTTCTAATCCCAATCTCTAAATCTACGAGTTATACTTTGCTTACTTTATATCTGCTGCTAAACGAAACAAAGCTCTTTAACTGTGTCCTTAGTAGACCACAGTTAAAGAGCACGTGATATACGTTATCTGACTTATAAAACTTTCCATACCTTTTCTGACTTATAAAAATACATTTCAGTCGTACGTGCAAGCGCTGCAGAAGAAGGCGCAGTGCGGCAACTGGGGCGGCAGCGGCGGCGGCGAGTGCAGCACCCTGCAGAGCGACTCCACGCACCTCACCGTGCTGGCCGGCTCCGAGCACGCGCCGCCCACCGACTCGGACGACGACCTTAACCAGATCCGCACGCACTAGTGAGCACGCCCCAATTATTTATTTATTTATTTACTAGCTGCGCACCAGGGCTTCGCTCCCGTGGGAATATCGGGATGATATATAGCCTATAGCCTTCCTCGATAAATGGGCTATCTCACACTAAAAGTCGGACCAGTAGTTTCTGAGATTAGCGCGTTCAAACAAACGTTCAAAAAAACAAGTTTTTTTTTATTTACCACCGATTCGGAAGGCTGTCTGCTGGGCAAAGGCCTACCTTTCTCTTTTCCAATCCTTCCTGTTTTGGGCTATAGTATTCCAGTCTTTTTGGAACGAGTCAAGTTCGTCCCGCCATCTCCTTTTGGGCCTGCCACGCTGCCGTCGTCCCTTGTTGGGGATCCACTGAGATCTAAATTATTATACTTACTTAAATTAGTAAGTCAAAGCTTTGGGTCCCTGCGCCAGCGGAGTAAATTATTATATGTAGTTCAAGCAAATTGATTCAATAGGGCAAGAAGATTTGAATAGAGCAGAGGTTCCCAAGCTGTGCGTCGTAGGAAGTATACGGGGCGTCGCGAGGATTTCATTGCTTGCTTTCCCCCTATTGACGCGTCCCGATTATATGTCCCCTATAATCCTACTTGAAACTATAACTCACCCACTAGGGCGTCGAAACATATAACTAAAGTCGTAAGTGCGTCGCGGGCTGAAAAAGGTTGGGAACCCCTGGACTAGGCTTTGCTATAGTTATAAAATGCAGGCAGTGTGCGCGCACTTTTGGTTCAAATCGCTTCTACGACGACTGTATGTATATCGAAATATACTTTTTTCTTTCTACTTAAATTATAAATGTGAAAGTTGGGATGTTTAGAAGGTTGTGTGACGAACGCGCATCCACTACTGGACGGATTTTGATGAAATTTTGTACTTAGATAGGCTACGTATTTAACGCGAGTGAAGTTTCGAGCAAAAGCTTGTTCCTAATTATTTCGATTTTGACCTTCTGGTATTAAGTATGCTAAAGTTGTTTGTTTCTATTACAGGTATCACTTTGGCTGACGAACTCTTCGGGGGGAGTTTTGTTTCCTTTCATAATTATCCAGTATTATCCTAAGAGAATATCACTCTTATATGACTATGACATATGTGCAGCTATTTTAATTAATCGCGTATTCTTCGATATGAATTTATTATTTGTAAGTTATTTGATAAGCTGAAGTATTTTAGGCTCTAGTTCGGGTAGGTGGCTAGGTTTTAAAATATGTTTTCGAAATTAACTAAAAGTCATAAAATTTTTTCATGAGATCGACATATAGGGGCCATTAATCACGTGAGGCATATTTTCGCTTTTTTCCCCCATCTTCTTCTTTACATGGTGAGGTGTAAGACTACCACCCACCGCTTTCCTAAATCACGTGTATTCTTTATTACCTACGTGTATTTTGTATTCCTAAAAAATAAAAACACGTGAATTGTGACATTTCGTGACTTTATAGTCAACTCCCACCCCCNNNCCCCCCCCCACTTTCGATCCTCAAGTGATTAATGGACGGTCCCTTAACTAAGTTCTAAATTCACGCAAACAATGATATAAATATGTTGATAAAGATTTCCATTGTTTACTTTCTCTGGAATTCTTTAAGTAAAATATTCTAATTTTGAATCTATAACAACAATTCCTATAACATACCAAAACATTTCATTAAATTTTTGCATTATTTTAAATCATGGAACAGTTAAGAATGCATACCTATCCGCCTACCCAGATCTGCATTTTTAATAATATTATGTATTTGAGTATTCACTCTTCATTGATCATCTTTGTGTTCGTTGAGGAGTTTACCATCATTATTACAAAATTAATACATGATTTGAATATAATCTATTTATAATAATAGGTTACTTATTCATAATTTGAATTGTTATAATTAATTCTTTTTTTCTTATTTGTTCATCTTTTCCGAGAAAAGACACAAATAAACCACACTATAATAATCTATCCTTTCACCCCGATGTAATTGCCTAAAATACGAATTTATTTGTTGTATCAATAACTTTGATTAGAAAAAGAAATCAATCATTCCATTCACAGTATTTAAAATGTTTTATTAAATTGTATGAATGACTTTTAATATGATATACTATGTTTATTGTTTTGATAAAATTTTGTTATTTCTGATAATCATTATAAAGTTTTACGGTTCTTAAGGCGATAACACTGACTTAGATCACTGCCAGTAATTATAGGTTTCGTTACGGATATATCAACAAATATCAGCGAGAAAAGCGAACATCACATAATTTTTATCACGAACAATAAGTCTAATGCGCAAAAACGCTTCAATGTGCGAATTCACTGCCGTCAAGTTATTAATTCATATATTCTTCAAAATGTGGTGTCTTCTATTAAATAAAATCATTTTTTGTTGTTCTCTGTTATATATACTGTGACATCGATGTTCACTCTTTTCACTGTTGTAGTTGTTGTATTAAATTTTCATCGTTACATCACGTTAGACTGTGAACAGTAAAACTTAATCCAGTGTTGCATATTATTAACTTTGCTGACAATACATTACACGCAAAAATTGTAGATTGTATTTTCGATTGTTAGTTAGGGTTTTTATCATATATGGTCGGAGCAAAAACATGTGATACGATTTTATAAATTATTTTACTTGAGTTATAGATTTTGATAAATTGTTAAAGTTGTGTTAAAGGTAGAATCGTTTTACAATCTTGCCAGTTGATTGCTTTAGGTATAGTTTTCGAAATGAATAATTTCAGCAAGGGTAGCACAATACGATTGTGATGGGTTTACTCTTATGAAGGGTATAAGTTTTAGGAATGATAATAATCTAAATTGGACGTAAATATAGTATAAGTTTCTATCCTTTAACGTGAAGTTACTGTTACTTGGTTGATCTGCTTAAATGTTTATTTTCGAATGCTAAGCATAACGTTTATTTTTTGTATAGCACGCGTGTAAATAAAATATATATTTTCGGGTTAATTTGCCTCAAACGGTAGTATATTTTGCTCCTAGTACGAGAACAAACATTCTGTTCGCTATGTGATATTTTACTTTTAGCCAAAGTTTATTTTAGTTGGTATTGCGCTAAAAGCACAACAGAGTTAATTTATTGTACGGGATCCATTTGCATTACTTTTGCTTGTTACTACGCTTATAAAAACTAACCGCTGAAGAGCGGTAATCAATCATTGAGTAAGAATGTACTGTGACCGTATTTATAGTCGTGTAAATATTTTCAATTGTAACTGTAACGATAGCCTCATATAATGAAAGTAAATTAAGATAAAACCGTAGTGGGTACAAATGTGGCAACTAATTCGCTAAAGCCCAGCTCATGTTAGGTATATTTGTTGTATATAGAGTATAATTTAAGGTTAGTTGAGGTGAATATATTTTAAATATTTCTTCTTTCATCACATTTCCATGTAATCGCTCAATATCTAGTCGTATACGCTGAATTATATTTTAAAGTTTCATTACAAGTTGCTATATACATAATATTATATATAAGTTATTTTTTGTCTTTTCGAAAATTTTTATTATTATTTATTCGTGGTCAATGTTTGTATATTCTCAACGGCTTCGATTTTATATTTTCATAGAGTGAAATGTAACGCAATACGTGCACTATGTTTCATTATTTTAAAAGAATTTATTTATGCGTTTATTTTAACATGAGCGCTTGAAGAGGATATCATTATAAATAAACTTAATTATTGACGATCAATCTGAATTTTAATAAGATTGTACTTTGTATGACGTAGTGGAATGTTTTAATTCCTCTTCAAGCACACGATTCCTCCTCATTTATGTACCCTTTATATTGTTTGTTAATATTTTTGCAAATTTAATCCTGACTTTTGAAATTATTGTTTTATTTCCACTTCCCAGCTTATTCATAAGGTATATTTATGTAACTTATACACTGTATAAGTTTATTTATTAGTTTGCATTATCACGAAGGCTTTTATAATTTTACATTCCATCATTTATTTTAAGTATTATAATTTTTTTTAATACATTGGTGACTTTATCATCGAGTCGGGTTTTACCTTTATCACTACTTACAAATTAATAAATCAACAAAAATAAACCAATCTAACAATATCTTTATAATGCATACCTATTGTGGATAGGCCATAAGTCTTACTATCCCTTTTTGGAATGTGCATATTAAATATTAATTCATAATTATTATCTAATGTTTAAAACAAGGCTAGTTAGGAACTTAACTGTATAAGGTAATTTATAGCAATAGTACAACTCACTTTATTGTTTGGAGTCTCCACTGTGAACTTCTAAACGGTAATTTTCAAATAGAGTAAGATTTTAGTCACTGCCAAGACGAATAATATAAATTATAGTAATAGAAACTTCGTGATAGACAAATTCAAAGTAAATACTTGATGATCGGTAATGAAAAAAATATATATGATCGCGGCTTTTAAATAACTTTGGTTTTTATGATTAAGTATGTACTGCTAGTTGATTATAATGTTTGTAGGCTGACTGAGCGAAGCAATACTTTAAATTTTAATCGGATTTGGTGTCCACGTAATATTTCCGAACCACGCTTGGCACAAACCACCTACGTTGTTGATCGCTTTGCCCACACATCATAATCGAAAAGTAATATTAAATGTATATTATTATTTTAATGGCATTCACCAGTGCACAGTGAATAAATTCACTTCAAATGAAGATGAGGCATTCGATTGCTTCATCGTGTCTTTTGTATTATATGTAGTATGTATTTCACCTATGTAATTTATAGCTTTTCTTTGTAGGAAATGTATTACTCATAATATCTATTTTACGTACGCGCATGATGGTACTAAATAGTTTAGTGTATAACATATGGAATGTGATCTAATCTGCTTTGGACATCAAATTCAAGATAAATTAAATCCGACACGATTATCGTAACATAGGGGGTAAGTTTGATTTCAATTGAGTTTGGAAATGTAGGGTATCAGAAGTAGCCGCTAAAAGTCGCCATGTAGGGGATAATGCATATTTTTATATATAATACTAAAATAAAAGATATATATTTTCTGGATTTGAACAATAATGGCTATTTTAATTGCATTAAAGTGTAAATAGGCATTTCTAATAAAGATAAGGTAATAAATTGGTCTCAACAAAAATTTATTGATGTCCCGCTAATATTATTAATGCAGTTACAACTCTCGATTCATAAATAGAAAGTGAAAAGTGCAGGTGTATAATAATGTGTTTTTATTTTAAAATGTTATACATTTTGAATATTTTTTTTCTTTTAAGGTTAGAACGTTGGAAAATATCATTTTTAAAGAAAATTTGACTAAAAGTCGGAACTAATAATTTCAATTAATTTAATAGGATATATATTACGATGAGAGTATGAGACATAAACAAGAAATTATGATATTTTTGATGTGACCAATTCATGTTTAAATGTTTGAAGGTGCGCGAATTGTTCTCGTTGTTTTAATTAATATTACCTATATTCCGAAATTGGTAACAAAAATATATCAGTTTTATACGTTAAGACTTGCATAATATCGAAGAGTTCTTCTACCTTCAATCAAGTAGGCTTACAAAAGACATCGGTGATCGATAAAGTCATAAAGCTTAAAATAATATTAAAATCGATTAGTCCATATTCCGTCGTAAGCACGCGCTATGAACGTGCAAATAATTGCAATAAATAATATGACAATAAGTAATGAAACAACCAGTATAAGTCATAAGTTAGTCATTTTTTTCTTCTATTGTTCCCATTCAACTGTATTACACCTTTACACCAAGTTTCACTATCAATTTCCGAGACACTATCGAGAGTAATGAGGAACTTAAGAATTGAAATGCCGCTACGTAGTTAATTAGATGTACTTTACGGACACAATCATAAAGATTTTTAGGAATGTGCTAATAACAGAATAATTGTCAATTTAACTATTTTTCAGTTCTATAAAGGTTTAGGTAATGCTATATGCCCGTTCCATGACGAACCGTCTATCATACAAAAGTAATAATTGTACAAAATGCGATGTTCTATTTATTTAATAAGTGGTAGGTATGTCCAATGCGCAAAATATTTAATGGTAAAACAACAAACCACAATCCTCCCATGCAGAGGGTAACATATTACAAAGGGAATAATTAATGCACCTTAATTACAATTTACTTACACTCTCACAGATTACTTAATGCATGTACAGAATAAAGCACCTTTTTCAGACCGTTTCATGAAATAGGTTACAACGTTGTAAGTTGAAATTGTTCTGTCTATGACGTAAAATTCCTGTCTTCTACTCGATCTGTGAAGGTGTACCTAAATCTATGATTTAAACTTATCATAAGGTATGGTTAGCTTGAGGTAAATTGTGAAGTAACTTGGTCCGGTCCAAATATTTGTGGGAATTTAATCGTTTATTCGATAAACGATTTTTAATAAATTAACATTCTAGGTGATAATTGTTCGATGGAATTGTTGTCGGAGTAATTCGCCCATTTGTAATTGTGATAAGTGAAACAGTTTGAGCGAGTTCTTAAACTAAGCGTCCACGTGTCGGCATCGTTATATTATTTGTGTACAAATTAAAACAAGTGCGTCCACTGACCAACATCGTACGGATGGTTTTTTCTGTACATTTGTACAGAACACTGGATTATTTAATCCAGTGCGTATGATACCTATCTGTGGCCGCTTAGCTTTAATGCCCCACTAATTAGATAAAGACGATGGTATATCCAAGATATTTTCTTACCTGGTTCATGAGCTCAACAAAAGTTGACATGTGAAAATATTTCTTGTTTGGACTTTGAAACTTTTATGTATAAAGTTCAAACATCAAATTCTATAGAAATATTTTGCTTGGGGAAACAAATTGGATTGCAAATTGTTTTCACGACATGTAATATAATTTTAAGGAGCACGAATTCTTGTAGTTAACGATTAAACAATTTAATCAATTTTGCCATAATCTTCATATATGTATATGTCGCAGTAAGATAGATAAAGCCGTAACATAGTTATATCCCTAGGGATATAATTATATGCCGGGACATAGTTATACGAAAGCGATTCATTACTATCTTACTAGGAATATAGTTATAAAACGGTCCAAGTTTAGTGATATACTAAACGAAATCTAGTAATATAAGTATACTAAACTTGGACCGTTTTATAACTATATTCCTAGTAAGATAGTAATGAATCGCTTTCGTATAACTATGTCCCGGCATATAATTATATCCCTAGGGATATAACTATGTTACGGCTTTATCTATCTTACTGCGACATATACAATGTAATAGATGTGTAGTAATAGTTACAATTATAAATATTATTATTCCATTTTTTACGAATTTTGTGCAAAGTTGCATTGTGTTTTTGATGTCGAGACCGTCTCTTTCAACTCCTATTGTCTATACAAGTCTACAAGGAACAACCAGTGTGGTAAATATACGATGCATAACATCTAAAGAGGAATTCGATATTCTAAGCGGAACTTAGCGGAATAGTCTTGCGACAAAAACAGCATCTGTGTCGTGAATAGAATGAAGTTTAAAACTTCAGATTTTGCATCACTTGATGTAAGGGGTAAAATGTTAATTTTTATTCTAGGTCTCATATAAACAGGCAGTGACTGTACTTAAAATAGAGGCACTAGGGTCCATAAGGGACATGAGGCCACTTAATACGTGGGTCAGTAAGAGGACAACGAAGAAAAATTAAATTATGATAGCATGGCACTGCTTGTCTGTATAATTGGTTATTGCTGACTTTAATTATTATACTACGAATATTGTATCTACCCTTAGATATATCCCTGGACTAGTCCGATTTTGCCAACACCATAATGTATAAACAGTATTTTAATAAACGATGTGTTGTCATCCAAAGGAATTTTCTTTACTCGAAACCTATCCCAGTGACATCATAAATGTGAAAGTTTGTGTCAATCACGCCGCAATTACTAAACCAATTTTGATGAAATTTCGTTTACGGATAGGCTATTAGCTGGCTTGTAGATTGTAGGTAGTGTTAAATCTGATTCGTTTGTATTATAAAAATAATAATATTATTGAGCTCTCATAACTTTATTACATACAATACTTTGGTTTTATTTAAAGACTAAATTAACATTAAATAATGTGACAAAGTAGACATTTTCGAAATCTATAATTAAGTTATACACAGTTTGTTCCAAGGCAAAAGTATTCATTGGAAAATTTTATTGTAGACTTGCAAATGAAATACATACAACAAATATTTAAGTTTAAGAAAGATACAACAATAATTAAAAAACCATATGTGGACGTTAAAATATTTTTAATATCGTGATCAAGAAACGATACGCAAATGTGTAGAAAAATTGTTTGCATGAAAACGTACCCCCACGCAAGATTGGGGTACATTACTGAACACATAGTTTCGAATGACATTAAAGTAAAATAGTGAGAACAATGTTTATACAACATTTTTAGGTAATTTATTAATGGTATTGTTTGAGAGTTATATCAGTAGATATAGAGAAAAAGTAGATATGTGTATAACACTTAATCAGATAAAACTACGTTAAATAAACATCTAAAATAGCTGAACATCAAATACCTAGGTAGTTTTAATGTTTCTTTTCTAAAATATCACTTTGTGCAGTCGAATTCTTAGTTACAAATAATTACATACAAATATATGAAATAAATTAGAAAAGAACTGGGTTCGATGTGAGCTTACTTATGTACACAAATAACGATTTTATGAATCGTTTTTTTCTAAATGCAGTGTTGGTACCCGCTTATATACAGGATGTAATTTCTTCGACGTATGACGATGGAAATATGCCGAAGCTTCCGTTGAGGTCTCCACTCCACCACACGTCATCTTGTTTTTCATATATGTTTATAATATCACCTGGAAACGGATATAGTGAAAGTATAATTTAATATCTCATAATTTGTTGTCTCATATTTATTAATAATTAACGAAAACATTACATTCGATAGCTGTAGAATTATGAATAAAAGCAAGGTAACAATATTTAAAGCATCTTCACTTTCTTTTAATATAAAGTTGTCAAGAAAGAGGCTCTTAAATTCATGTAAGTTAAGAACAATCGCTTTGCATTACATCTTATCTGTTAATAAATTTTCTTAATATAAACTTATTTATCTAATATCTTATAGCTTAGAGCTTGGAAACATTTTTATAGGATAGGCATACATGCTCGGAACTATTCTGAATACAAACGAAATAATATATTTATTACCTGGGGCTAGAGTCAGCTCATCATTTAATCTCGCTTCGTAAGTGTATAGCGCCCGACACTTTCCTATATATTTATGTGATGTGTCATCATTTGTGTCATTTTTTCCCATGCAATTTAAATCTGTTGAACTGTCGCTCTGAGACGAGAATTCATCTGGAATTAACAAAGTGAAACTATGATAATATACCAAATCTATTACATGTATACATGTATAATATACAGAAATGTGAATAGGAGTATATATTACTCTAAGAAAGTGAGTCAGTGGGTCAGGATTTCAATTGTTAGTGTTTCTCTTTCACGCAAAAGCACTACGGATTTGGATAAAATTAATATAGCACAGAGGCTATAATTCTGCGAGTAAAGCCGTGTGCAAACACTATCCTATATTTGTTGTAATAATAGCTAATGTAAAGCTAAAGATTTTCTATTCGCGCTAACCTCAGGAATTACTAGTCGGATTTGAAAATAATAAATGTGCCTCATAGACCATTTCTTGTGGATACAATTATGCTGCGGGAGCGAAGTCGCGGAACAGCTAATAACAAATAATTTTGTTACCAAAATCGCTATCATGTTGGTTGGACAAGCCATCTCCTGCGCCTCGCTCGCTCCAGTCCAAGGGGCTGTCTGGAGGAGGCGGCACCTCCGGAGTAGGCGGAGGTATTGCAGTGGGTGACGGCAGCTCAGAACATATGGGCGTCGTCGGCGCACTCTTGTGTTCTGTGTTCCTTCTAAATGACAAATGCTCTATGCGTAATTTACTAGAAGCCCGACTCATGATAGAATCACGCCTTTCCCTCTCCTCTCCTCCGTTTACACTCTTCGTGAGCGCAGTATAATTTGGTTGCAGGTTTTTGTTGACTTCGTTTTGGTAATCCGCTTGTAACCACGGCGGTACCTGAAAATTAGCAATGTAGAAATAAGAAGTGCTTTAATGATTGCAATCAATATTATTAATGTAGTTTCTTCTGGATGACACATATTGATCAATCAATTGCGATATGAATCAAGAGGTGAAGCAATCGATGACGGTTTACTTGTCTTTGTTAGCTGTGAAACCGTTTTGTAACAAATGGATAATAGTAATAGATATGTCAAAACAAAAATAAAGCTAAACACCTGAACTAAAGGATACTTAAACTAGGTCCATAAGTAATTTACACGTTTGTCTTTAAAATTACACCTCAACACGTTACCAACGTATAGAGTAAAGGGGAAATGCTCAATTTGCCATCATTTCAAACTCGCTAGGTCCCTTCAGGCGTTTCTTGGGCAATTGTCAATAAGTATATACATAGCACCGCATAGAAACCGCTCAGGATCCGGCAAGGTGGAAAATTCTTATCTAGAAGATCAAAATCCACTTCGGGGCTTTAGCGCTTAAGGGATAAGTAAGTAAGTATAACACCTACTTACTTTTAATATACTTTGTTGCAGGCCTTGTTTATCTCTTATAATCTGTATGTGCGCTGCAAGTGGGTGCTGGACCGCCTGTCTGCTGTCTATTTCACTCAAGGTGGAAGTTATTTTGTATCTTATCGCTTCTAAATATGTAAGCATTGCTCTCATCTGAAACGAATAAGTGAAACAATATTGTTATGGTGTTACTTTCATGAACAAATTCTTTATTTCACAAGCATAATTTAATAAGTTTTGACACACAATAAGTAATCTAATTTATTTTTATTTGGTATTGCATTGTGTTCAGGGTTAAAATAAAATATCTCATTTAACCGAAGTGAAAACATCATTAAGAAACGATGATCACTGAAAGTATTGCAAATCTGTTTTTGAAATCGTTTCTCTAACAATGTAAGTTTTACGCAAATCTCACGACTTCATCACCTTATATTATGTAATACGCTCGTCACAAGTGTTTCACAGAAAATTTCTTTAGTGTGATTCATGAATTAGTAAGTAAATATTGAGACAATGATAACACCTACATGATACAATTTATCAGCGACGTTTTGCTGCGAGTCGTCGTTCCCAAACGTTGGTGTTTGTTTCATAGCCATCGATAACTTTTCTAGTCCTTGTTTCGATTTTCTTTCCCTTTCGATATCCTGTTTCACTAGTTGCAGTATTTTCAATAAGGCCTGTTAAGATGTCGATAAATTTAGAAATAAAGATAAACGTTAAAATATTTTAAAAGACACTATTAATAAGCTGATTATGGCTAACAAAATTTTTAGGCTTTCAGTGTTTATACACCAGTATAACAAACACTTGCATCAACGTAAACTATCTATATCTCATAAATTTTCACAAGTTTTACATCATCGTAATCTTTAAAATTAAACCTCGACGTTGTATCGTGTACAGCGATCTTGAATATTTGTTGACATTGATAATTTGAAGGGTAATTACATAACAATGATGCGTACTTGCTTACGACGCTCTCGATTCATTGCCAACGTTGTGTGTTCGCAATAAAAGTCGGGCAGAAGCTGCTCGCTGGCCCCTGCAGGCGCGGACCGGACGCCCCGTACCACTCTCATATCCAAATTAGCGTTAGCATTCTTTATCGGTCCTACCAATGCATTCGTCGCCTGGGAAAAAGTTACACAATCAGTTTCCAACCATTTAAGTTTCTACTTATTATGATGATTTATCACTTACCTCCGCTAATTGTGGCGGAACGGCGGCCGTCAACCTGAGATAACAATCAGCGGAGCTCTTTAATTGCGCGAGTCTCTCTTCTTCCAGAGATTCAAGCATCCCCGCTCCTTTCACTACGCTCGTTTCCCATTCTAGCCTGAATTGCAAAATTATATTGTAGTTGTTATGAACTAAGTATCTAAGTTCAGATTGTTACTAAGGCTAGAATTACCTCGCTCGTTCCGCATGAACACATACGCTGTAGTATTCCGCTTCAGTCTTTTTAACGGCGTCCTCAGTCTTTCTTTTCTTGACTTGCATTTTGGCAGCATCTCGTTCATTTGCAGAATTCGCCAAACGCTCAGCGCGAGCAGCACTCAAGATGGAATGTGGAATATGGCCCATGCTTGAACTGCGCGACATACGGCTGTGAACAAAATGCTAAATAATGATACGACCTCAACGCCCTCATGACGACAATCGCATTGCTAACACATCGCATAGCTAATCGCAAGGCAAATTTGAAAATACTTTGAAGGATCCTTCGAATATTTTCGACTGAACCAGATGTCGAATTGAAATTAAAAAAATTGTCATCTGTTTCGTCGAATTGATAATGAATTGCCGAACCTAATCTCTAGCGAAGCGTCCTGAAGTTTTTCGTTTTCTCGAGCAGCGGCGTGCGATTGCCTTTTCGATTTAACTTCTGCTGACCTCCAATCGGAAAGCGTTCGTGTTGTTTTATCAACATTGCCTTCGATCTGAAAATAAAATCTATTTTTAAAAGTATTTTCTTCATAAATTTATTCAATATTTACTTTTTGTTATGTATACATACCTTCTTTCTTAATTTCAATTGATTATCAATAACATTTTTCATTGGTTTAACCAGCTCCTCTGATAGTGCGCTGGAGTAATTTCTGTAAATCACGTTTATTCAATTAAAACTCCTCAAATCTCTCCAAAATGTATATAAAAAAACATGAAATACCCAAGATAATACCTGTGTATTTCGGCACGTTTCTCCATTTCCATTGCAACATGTTTCCACGCCTCTGCACAAGAGCCTACACTCTCCTTGCACGCTTTGCTTAACTTCGTTCCGAGTTTTGCTAAACATTTTGAGTAATAATTTTCCGCTTCAACCCTGTAAAGTTTCAAGTTACGTTTGTCTTATAAATCGTAATGCATTGTTTAACAAAAAAGGGTTCAGGAAGAGGCAATAACCATTTTAATCGTGGTGGCATAACATAATCATGGTTTATATAAACGTTACATCGGTGCGATTATGTTATTCTTGTTTAAGCTAATAAGCGATGAGAGAGTTCACTGCATGCGTTATTTTTGTATCGTCTTGGCCCACTTTGCTTTGGCACGCGACATTCTATTTATGTTTTTGTGGCCAGTGTCGTAACCTTACGATCGACTGCCGTCAGAGTTTTATAATTTATTTCAATCTCAATATTCCAAATATCGATCAAATTTTCTTAAATATTATGTTGAGTGCGCACGGGTTTTTGAAAGGCAATTAAATAACTATTTATTAATTAATTGTATTTAAATGATTAAACGCATTAGTACACATATTACGATATGCGAAGAGATTTATCAAGCCTAATTGTAAACAATGTAGTATTGTTGGATCATCACTTCATCACGTCTTAGAAAGCGGACATTCAGCATACCAATAATATCATCTACTTAACAATGTTGTAATCATTTTTAATTAGAGATTTATATTAATTCTGTGTCCTTATACCGCTCCCGTTCATAATTAGAGGAGTGGACCTTTACATTTAAAAGATTTCCCTATTAATGGACTTTTAACAAACATATGTTTATACCTTTCTTGTAAAATAGATGCTAGTTCTTTGCTGAAATCGCTGCCTTGTTTCACATACCGCCGTAGCTCGTCAAATCCGTTTTGTGCCTGTAATAATAATAATAACAATACGTTTGTATTACATGCTTCACGCCTTCATCAATGGATAATTACGTATATGTTTTGGTTGTCTAGTAAATAGTACGAAAATGTGGCAATATTTTGAATATATTTTTCTTTTGTCAGAGCTTGAGTTTTCATAAAATATAAGCAATATTTATATAATGATTTAATTGCCTTAATATTACTCAAATGAAATGTTGGAAGCTACATACACTAGAAAAAATAATATCTTTACTGTTTAATCTTAAAAAATATTTCCTTACACATAACTTTTATCTATAAAATAGGTACTGTAATAATATTTTCTTAGCTACAATAAATAAATAGTGAAGGGATCGTTATAAAGTGATAAAATTGTACTATGTCTTTGTAAACGATTGTACCGTTATTACATATTTCTTTGCCTATGGAAAGCTTTGTACTATATTATACGTCTGACTATGCCCGTCTGTTCCACATTAGTTAAATCGTACTACTACATAGCCTGTTGCTTTCTCTATATCAGTAATTTCGCAAATTGGCGCGTTTAAAAAAACAACATTTTCCCCCTTTATAAGTGACGATAAGAATAGGAAACAATAATTCTAAATATATTGTATTTTCAGGCGAACCCAAGGAAAACTAGAATGCACATAATATATACATATGATATTTTTAATATGTACTTTAAATTTAAAATATTTTCGATATATTAAGATACCCTTGAACGCCGAAATGACCTCGTCAATTCTTAAAATATCAAAGTTACCTACCCTAATTAGCAGTATCCAACGTCGAATAAGCATTTCTCTTTTTAACGAATTAAATAACAAGGCGTAAAAGCGTTTCGACTAGAGTAAAAATACAACGAATAGTAACCATATTAATTATACAATAAATAATACACTTTCAATATAGCACTGTGTATATCCACTAAAATTTTCTACATCCATTAACAAGTAATAAAGCCTTCAAACCTACTGACAATATGTTTTAATACAAGCTACGTCTGTATTTATACCTAGCAGTAGCATATAATCACTGGATTAGCATTAACTCGCGTGCAACTAATCAGACGGTGCTAATTACGATACTTGATCTTCTTTTGTCTTCATTTTATCGATTTCTTTTCATTTACATTTTTATCCCATTACTAAGTATCGAAGGAATATTGATGATAACGCGAACTTTATTTTCTATTAATATTAACGCGATAATGAAGACCTTCATACTGAAGGGCGTTTTTTTCGGGATTAAATAGTTAAACATGAAGATTCAAAAGAATGTATATTTTTAATACATGGCGTAGGTATTCTTATATGAACCAATTAATTTGTCCAGAGACCAATCGTAGTTAAAAAATGGAACTGCAATGCTTTAAACTTTAAAGTCCACTCCGCTGGACGTAATATTACAGTCAAATGACAAATCTACAATAGAAAACACAGTATGGCATTTCACTAGTCGTTAAATGAATTATTCACGTCGTCGAGTACTACTCTTTATCCGGCGGTCACGCTCCACAACTGTAAGTATCAATGGATGAAAAATTATACATACGTTACCATTATAATGTACCTACAGGGATATCGATTGACATTTTATTATGAACAATTCAATGTTAAGTGTGAGTAATTTTCCTAAATCTTTAGACTATACTTGGTTTTTAAACTTTCTGTTCGAATATGTATTTACTAATTAATTGACTTAATCTAATTTATTTACGGCCGTTTTCAATATTCTATCTATCCCTTGTTTTGCTTACTAACGTCAGACAAATCTATCTATTTGCACTTACTTTGATTTCAATATCCTAACGACGGATAAATTTGCTATGACTTTTGTCTATCTATTGTCATATAATTTGACATAATAATCTATCCATAATCATTGATACATTATTGAAAATGGCCGTTAGTGATATTAAATAACATTTGTCGCTTCTTATTCTATATTCTCTATTCCTTACCACAATGCACTTTCTTAACAAATCGATCATTCAAGGAACATAATGTTTATATAATTTATTTGAAGTCCATTCTTCAACAATCACAACTTGCATCGATTTCAAATAACGTGTTGAATAGTCAGTGACGACACATTTCCGTTCGCGGACAACGCAAGCGATGAAAAACGTAACATAATTATATATTTTTGTATGTAAGGCTTCAATGACATTATTGTAAAATTCAATAAAGGTGCTAAAATTAACTTATTTGACAAATCCTTACACCGATTCTTGAATTGAATCAAAAATGATCTTAGAATTTTATACCACCATATTTTTTTTAAATTTAAATTCTATATACATATATATGAATAGGTAATTTAATTAGTCATAAACTAAAAATAATTATTTTATTCAACTAAAAATAAAGGGCTCCGAAATGTCTACATACGAGATTATATCTTCTCATTATACAATAAAGCATATTAAATAATTACTTTAGAATAATAATACTCAATAAGAAGAACTTTCAGTCTCAGCCTATATTATACTGCGAACAATATTTATTATAGTATTATTATTATTGATGGGACCAAATTAACAATAAAATAGATAATATCACACCTATTGTCCGTGGGAATTCTAAATTAATAGACTATTGTCTCTACTAGCTACTTTCATTTCTGTTTTTACTATTAGTTTTGTTTTAATATATGTGAGCATTTAGCTAAGACTAACTAGGATACAAAAATAAATCATTAAAAAGATGACACGATTAAAAGTCTTTTAATTAAATAATTAATGTGACACGCGTAAGTGAGGGAAGACTTTTTGGTAGACGATTGTTGATGGCACCCAATAAGAACTGGATAGATATTTGCTTTTTAAAAGTCTGGTCCAAGATTGCTCAAAATACACAAGATACAAAGAGGAAGGACGGCCATTTCCAGCCGTGGAACAACATAGCTTTAAAATAATGAGTAATAACTAAAACTAGACTAGACTAAGAACTAATAGTAATGCATCGTCGTGTGCATCGTCGCTGTGCTCCTACTAGAAAACCAACAAACATTACATTAGCTAGACGGATTCCTTATCAACATAATATTTTTATATTGCATCGTTAGAGGGACTCTAAGTTAATTTTTTTTTGAGAATCCGCCAAGAATAAGGTAAATATAACGTAAGTGTTAATTAAGAAAACAAATTATATGTTTGAGTTGAAATTTTACTAATAAACAAACAATGTAATACTACTATCTTACCTTACCAACCTTTAAGACTAATGGAAACATAAATAAATCAATGTCCTAGATAAAAAGTAATGCCTGACATTCGTGACTAATAATCTTTCAAAAATTTGTGTCCAATAAATAATAAAATCCGCCAGAATGGTCCCGAGCTAAGCAATAATATAAAATTATATTTGTTTCATAACATTAATCTAATTCAGGTTTTATTTGAGCAAAATCAAGCTGATCGAAAAGAGCAGGCAGTCGGAACCAGATTTCTACTTTTTCTATCCAGCTTAGATTTCATCGACTGTTTTACTTAGTATTTAAAACACGCTTTCTTTAACACGAGAGCTCATTATGTATTTACTATTAATGAGATTTATTATTTACTTCCTAAATTAAAATTATAAGGCGTTAATAAGACGGAAAATTAATGACAATATTAAGCTTAACTATCTTTTGTCTTCATGGTTTGCTTTCTTATAGTTGCATAATTCGCACGGAAGTTATTTGTGAATTCGACATTTCCAAATCACCGGACTAAATTTAAATTATGTTGATAAATCAACTTTTTTTATTTCCGGATTTTTACAATAATTAAAATATATTTTGCAATTAATAGCTCAATTATTTTAAATCATTTTTGAAAAAACAAGCAATGCTAACTAGATATGGTTTTTAATTTAAAAATTATTTTTTTATGATAAAAAAATTTACTTCTTATTATCGGTACTGCACTTACGAACCAACGAAAAAGATGAATATTTTTCGATCTAGTATAATTTAATGCGAAGTTTGCGAGGGTGTTAGTGTCACGAAAAAAATTCTGAACGCATTATAGATCACAGTATCTAATATAGCGTTATATTCTAGTTTATATTTCACTTAGGATTGCATCCTTTATGTAATATAAACTACAATTCTACGTGAGCGAAGCTGTGGGCAAAACATGTATTATTTTAACCATATTGAAAAAACACAAAGGGTTGTTAACGGCCCACCTTATGCTAGCAAAAATCTAAATTTGAGCCCCTTCACTCCGCATACCTCACCCGGCACGGCAACACATGCTTACGCTCGTAGCACGAGCACACGCACACTCGCGCGCAGCGTCGAGTCAGTTCAAAATATAAGTCAAGTGCGAGTTGCGATTATCTATATATATAAAAGAAAGTCGTGTTAGTTACTCCACTTATAACTCAAGAACGGCTGAACCAATTTAGCTGAAAATTCATAGGCAGAAGGCTTA
>LQNK01000508.1:1411039-1440178 GCA_001586405.1 Phoebis sennae
GTTATTTAAAAATAAAATATTATTAATATTATGTAATATTATAGACAACTTATAGCATCTAGAGTAAAACCCAGCACTTTCCTGAATTCGTTTTGATTTCCAATTGTTTTGTATCTAATATACTTTCACTGGTTAATGGCCGTGCTCATGACAAGATAGCATCATAACGATATTTTATCTAACAGTATTATTCAAAATAATGTACCACGTAATTCATCCGGTTTATCAGGCTCTAGATCGAAGAATTAATATGACAGTGCATCGGCTTCCATGATAACGATCCAGTTCCAATCATCAGTCGATATAATTTGGCTGTTGATATTAATTAACGTTATCTTTAATGCTCACACAAATATAAGAAGCTACCTTCAAAATTATAAATATTCTATCATACATGTATAAATAAAGCAAAATTGTATCGTAATTTCTGTTGTTCACAATTCATTTCTCCTATTAATTGCCAGCATAAATTTATTTTCTACACAAAGCAATATTCTGAGCGTTAAGATATCTCACGCTACACCCTAGTTTAAATGCAGATTTCATAAAACAATAGACTTTTCGATTTGTTATTGTTCGATAGATTTAATTTATAGATTTAACCAGAACCACCAAGTCGACTAGATTTATTATTGTGTTCTTAGTATAAACAAATTCTTTGTTTCTTTTTATTACTTATATTATAATAATATTTGTTTTGTAGTAATCGAGATGTAGAAACATAATGACGATGATCAAACATCGTTTAACGTTCGAATCTTTGTCTCCTTAAGTGGGTTTAAACAAAATAATTAAATAAATAATTTCGGAATAGTTGTTGTATATTTTTAATGAAAGAAACGAGAACAATAAATAGCCTCAAATAAGAAATAATTGTGTAAATTTGCAAAAACTTACATCACCTACCGTGTATTTAAGATACATTATGCGATTTGAAACTAATAATTTATCATTCCTATATGGTAGACAGTGCGACATTATCAGTCTACGAGTGCGTTCAATACAAAAATGACCTAATGCCATAGGGAATACCTTTCACTTACTATAATATTTCGATTGACTAATCCACTAGCCTATTTACGATACACTTTCACTATCTTTCTAGCGAACCATTTCGTGGAATCTCGACAACAATCATTTTAATTGTTTTTCGCATTACGTCGACAGCTTATCATAAAGTGATGTAAACGTTGAAGCGTAATATTTGTCTAACAATGAATGGGCTTTCTTTGGATGATCTTACGTGATGCCTACTGTACATAATTATTATGTGTTTGGTTGAGGAGTAAATATTATCGTTATACCACAGCGTTAGTAATATCCTACATGTTTTGTATATGGTTTATTTTTCATTCGTGATAAACATAGTAATACGTTCTTTTCGTTTTATAATTTAGAACATATATAATAAATATTGAGAAAATGTAAAATACCCAATAGTTATCCTTAAACGCGTGGTTGTTCGAAGAGCGTAAATGAATCATATCTTCGATGGTGTTTTGCCACCGGTCCATGCCAGCCGCGATCTTGTTGCTGACGTTCTCCCGGTTCATGGTGTCCCCACCATCATCTTCGCGAGACGACGCATTACCAATACTTTCTTTGCTACTGCCGCCGCTGAATGTTCTAGAACAATAAGACATTTGATATAAAACTGAAAATATATTATTCATATAGTAATAACTAGGAAAGTATCTTTCCTTTCCTAATTGGAGTAAGGAGGCCATAAGTTCAAAGCATTCGATCTTAATTGCATATAAAAAAGCTGATCTTAGTATCTAAATATGGTCTGTAACTGTGAACAAGACGTTAAAATCGGCATAAAAATAAAATAAACCATGGCTAACGACTATAAAATAACTGACATTTGAATACTGTGATCTTGTCTGTGCCTCCGTTACTGACATAGTTTAAAATTACTAAGAACTGAGAATCTAACATCGTCAACTGTAAAGAAACAGGCATGCACACTGTGCCGCGCGGCTTCGCTTACCTAGCCTAATGTTATATGGCCTATATGTATGGGCTATATACTCAGTAAAAATGTAGCTATCTAATGGTGAAAGAATTATTGAAATCAGTTCAGTAGTTTTTGAAAACATTACAAACATACGTACAGAAATAGAAATGTTTCCTTTTTGGAATATGAATATGAGCTTATTTAAACGTGTCTTTCTTTAAGGCAAATAATAACGGAAATAAACGATAAATGTTTATGATAAAAAAAACCCTCGTTAAGTCGCCGTTAAACGTCAAAAAATGTGTCATTTACTCCAAGCAATGTATTTTATATCCTCATTTAACTAAAAAAAAGTTGTATATGTTAATTTGCTTTGTGAACTAGGTAGGTAGAATAATGTCCTATTATCTTTATCTGTGTACGATTATAAATGAATTCGCGAAAAGGACGCGTAGTAAACACGTTTCTTTGTATCCTAATGATGTTTTTAAGTCTGATATGTGGACAAACTTGTCCTCTGTCATGCCCTTCTTGTAGGGTCGCCACTTTTTTTTTAAAGTTAGTATATTAGGTACTAAACGTTGTGCTATTTTCCAGATAATTGTATTTTATATTAAGTCTATGAATAAATAATGAATTAAGTATATGAAATAAAGTTAATATGCGAAAACACTTTTTGTTTGCACGATTTAGATAGGGGACCCTAGTTACAAGAACTCAAACTGCGGGGGACATTCCCGTCCTACACAAGAAAACCACTAATAAAACAGAGAAAACAGTGTAATGTACTATATTTTTTCCAAAAATAGGTGGCAACTGGCAACCCCACCTTCTTGTATCCTCGCAATAAAAAAAACACTTTTTTACGTCTTTTCACGGGCGAAAGACAGATTAAGGTCCCCAATTAGGTTAATTTAAATAAAATATCGCCTTACTCAATTTGAAGTATACAAATGAAAGAAAATTATTAGAAAGAAGCGATGTTCTAATTAACCTTCACTAATGCTAGTTAATTAATTAACTATCTAATTAAATATTATAAGAGAGTTTAAGGTATACATGCTTATATAATAATTTGTTACTTTAATCACACTTACTAAATGCATCCTCGACAGCAATTAGTAGGTGTTATTTAAGTTACAAATTATTAAAACGCCTCACCAATAAACTATATTATGTACAAAAATTAGTCAATGTAAAATATTCTTAAATCATAGCAAAGACTTACGCCTTTATATATTTTTGTGCAAAAATTTATTTTTATTTATTATTATTTAACACCTAGTGCGTTTGGAATTTGGATTAATATTTAATGTTTTCAAATAATATTTACAGTACATTTTATTAATTTTTCTATTTAAAAGTACGTTGATTACGATGAAAAGAACCATATTAAGAGTTAAATAATACCATAACCATGTAACTCTGCTCTCATACTGCAATGATACCTGTATAATCGATTACTTCTTACAAACTTAGTGTAGTTCTAGCTAAAACTATGATTCACGCTTCCTGCAACACGTAACTCTTTCTTACTCATCATTTGAGCCAGTCTGTGAAATGTATCGAACTTAATTAACAACTGAACCGGAAAACAATTTGATTCCGAATACACTTCCTGTTTTTGTCCCTTGGCCGTATCAAGGAAGGCAGTTATGGATTTCCAAAATATTACCATAGATAATTTGACAAGAGCATCTATTATCTAACAAAAATGGTCCTTGTAATTGCTCATCCGACACATGGAAGCGTATTTACACCGAAATAATTAATAACATACCATATTTTCATTAGTGTTAAATTTATTCAACTATTACGATAACGAATTAAGTGCATGATCATTAAAACGTCATTAGTATGTACCGACAGAGACATTGTATAAAAAACAACATTAGATGGCTACTACGACTTATAAAAGAGAATTAAATCAAACGATTTGATCCGTTAATTGTATCCAAATAAGAAATATAATTCAAAGCAGTTGTAGTTCCAGTTTTGAGTGATATCTCTCAAGACATGTGAATGCCAAACATTTCAACAGCTTCAGTCAATAAAATTAACTCCGCTGTTGTTAGTAAAATTAAAAATTTGTTTTGCAATGCTTTTGATTTATGTGGGATGAACTTTGTAGTGATTAATCTTTGATTGAAGATTAGTAGAGATAAGGAATGGTTTTGAATAATTCCGACATAAAGACGACACATTAACTTATAATTTGATTAATTTAACAATTGTATATGCAATGAAATGATAAGAATTTTCATAAGGAGGTAATGAGTTTTGAATCAACTATCATATTAATACATCCTACCGAAATATAAATAAACAAAATTGGGAGCGAGTTACTATTATTAACAAACAGTCACTATAAAACGAGTCTAATGAACGAATATTGGAAGCCGGCGAGAGGGCCTGTGAGGTTTAGTAAAGGCTAATAAGATTCTGCTTAGATCGAATTGTCCAGACCTCAAAATGTCGCAAGCCTAACGCGGAAGACAGTTGATTTATAGTCGTTCTAATTACTTGAAATATATTTTGAATAGGCATTACAAAATTGTTTTGAACTACACTAAATTCAAGTGTAGTTTGAAGATGATTGTAAATAAATTATTAAAGTTTAATAAATTCACATGTATACAAAGAAACCAAGCTTTTTCAGAAGGAGTTATTATTCTATGGTATACTTCAGTTAATGTTAGTTTTTTGTTGATGTAAACTCTTTTTGTAGACTATATGACACATAGATATTTAAAGCGGTCGTATTTTTATTTAGTGTTATTGGAATCGTTTTACAAGCGATTTATTTTCCCCGCAGTTATTGTTCGTTTTGTTCAGTGAACTTTTTGTTATATTAACAATTATATAAAGTGCTGTTAACCTGACATTTCGTCGTGTTGAAATTGCTAGATAGTCGGTAAAATGATTTGCATGGCCGGGCCGGGTCTTGGCCGTTATATAACCGACGCGCGACCGTTACCAACTATACCTCATTTAAATCTATCATATCTTTTATTATGATACCATCCGTTTGGCCGACCGTGGTAGTCAATTGATTTTTTATACCATTGTTTCATCGCCGGCTTATGAATCTAAAATAGCTATTTAAAATTGACTATTCATTATAGATAACAAATATTTATGTTTATTCGTATGGAAATGTGCCAAAATATCGAGAATACAGTACACTTTTAAATTGAAAACATATGGCAAGAATAGCTATTTTAAAAGATAAAAATTCTAAGCAATGAAATGAGAATTCACATAAAATTTATTAGCGAAGGAAGAACATGGAGTCAATATTTGTGATTGGATTACCACACGATTCACGTCGGGAACACATTTACTGAATATTCTTTTGATGCCATACCATGACCATATCCAAAACAATAGAAGTAAGTATTTGAGAACATTTGTTAATGAGATATTAAAGTAATATAGTAAACAGTAAGGACCTTGAGTTACATTTTATTTAAGACACGCTGATTACGTTTCCTTCCTACGAACTTGTCTGCAGGAAGTGCTACCTTAATTAAACCTCGGTTATGATAATGTAAAAATCGCCCGTCTCGATTACTAACCTTGAGAGGCTGAAAAGAATCAGTTTAAGGAAGGAGCTCGCTTTAAAATCAATAAATTGTGTATCAAAAAGCTATAATTAATTTTAACTAGAAGGTTTACAAATTTTCGATTTAAGTGAGTTTCACGTTTAGCGAAATCGTACCCGAGGGCTGTTTCGGAATGACAATCAAATTGCACTGAGGAAAGTGTGAAACACCGAACTCTTATAGATCAATTGTTACTTTCACTGACCGTGACGTCACGTGACGTCACTCGTCGCGTGCTCACATATTCTGATTGATGGGCCGAATCGCGTCTCTGTAATCTAATTTAATTTCATGCACGTTGCGCGATGTATTGAAAGGTGAAATTTTATGGTTTAATAAAGTAGAGAGTAAAGAACTTTGATATTTCATTGGAAAACATTGTACGATATACACACGAGACATACATGTTTTTCAATAGATCAATACATTGTATTTTAATACCTATTTGATTTTGTATTTTATACTATTTGTTTGAAAATATACCAACATATTATAAATTAGTTATAGAGCAAAGATTTTTCTTCGCATGTACCTACTGATTATCTTTCGTAATTTCTTGTTAAATAAGTTTATATCAAATGATCACTAGCTGTGTACGTTTAAATTTTAGCTTAAATCATCAATCAATAAGAATTGAGTCTAAAAATAAAATTGAAAGTGAATATCAAAACCGGTTATGTGATATTGAATCTTATAAACAATGTACATTTGATTTATTGGTAACGCAAAGCCGAAGTGAGTGCTCGATGAGATATGTGCTAAAAACGTTTTTAATACCGGCAACGTGATTGACAGATATGAGTATAATCTAAAATAATCCTGTCTTAAATACGTTTTAATTTAATTAATGTTGGGTAGGTCAATTTATATCGCCAAATAAATCATGACAACCTAGTAATGTAGGGAGGCAGTATACACCCCTGTCGACTGTTTCACCATTCTCAATCATAATAAAATGAATACCGAATATACTGTTGTATCGCTTTCGAATATGGCCGTTTTAATAGAAAGTACGCGATAGATGCAGTGAGTTTGTTATGATTGCAGTCCACGCCTCCACTCCCATACTCCCGGCCACCCCCAGAATCACCTGCATCGATTGTTGAGCTTCTACAATACTATGCGATCCTAGTAACTAGGATATGAAATACGCTACATAAGTGTCCTTTGATCCTTTTAGCCTTTTGCACAACGGCCGAAAAGTTGTTAGGAATGAACCAATAAAACTTATTATTACGAAATGGTTTATTCATTTATGAAATTGTAATATAGGCTTATTTGCAGTAATTTTAAAATTACCTTTGTAATAATCATTTATCAAAAAAAAACATTTAATTTTAAATTTTACGTGATATTTGCTATTGTAAGAAACGACCACAAAGAGGTGTACACATTCATAGCTACAGTACTGTGAATAAGTTGATTATTGCTTCCTTATTGTGTGGCTTATTTTACCTACTAGTAAATTTAAATTAGTTTTCAATTACTTTTAGCATTGGCGGATGCGTAGCGGAAACAACTGCTGTCAGTGGGCACTCAAAAAGCGTTGACAATGAGTGGCATAGCCTTAATTAATGCAAAATGATTAGATACATATATTGTGACCCCGGTATTATTTTTACCTTTTCATCAGATGTAGATCTTTCTATTTACTTTCTGATTCTTATCCCGTTTACAAGTATCGCCTAAGCCCTAACGAAAAAATAAATGTTTAAAACGAAATTTAAATACTGTGTACTTGAACTATCATTTACTAGTTGACTTACTCTTAAATCGGAATATATGTATATATTGCAAGTCTATGTATAATATTGCAAGTCTTAGTTCCAAACTAAACACAGTTCATAAGATGCCATAATAAAAATAAAATCTCTTCTAATGTTTATTTATCGAAGCCGGATGTGTATTTATTATTCATTCAGAAGATATTAATGAAATCTCTTTTTTGATATAATATTACGGTGCATCTGAGCACAAATGCAGTGGACCGATGCAAGCCAATAACGGTTTTAATTGAAGCGTATCAGCATTGGCTATATGTGATATTAATTATTTATTATAATTAGTACCGGCGTAAATGCAAGGAAGAATTATTAGCCTTTGCTGTTATTGTAATGTGTAGTAGAGTATAATCTCACAGTTGTTTTATCGTTTCAGTCTTCAACGCTGTTTTTGGCACTCTCAAAGATTTTGATACTACCACTTTTAAAGACAAAACTTATTTATTATTATTTCAAGATAAACGAAAAGAATCGCTCGTTCATTGTGATTAGTGTCAAATTTATTTGTATTACTTATGAAGTCATTGCAATACATTACTCAAATGAATATTTTACGGTTATACAGTTTTACACCCACATTTTAATAAAATACGACATTTAATGAGAGGCAGGAAGAAAATCAGATAAATGCATTGTTCGAAATGTACAATGAAATGATTTCAACGATTACATTGTGAAATAAGTTTAAGGAGAATGTTCATTTACAAACATGCCTACTGTATATAGTATACACTTTCGAAAATATAGGCCGAGTCCGCGCTCGAATACAGCGGTTGCCCTTTTGATTACCTTTCGAAATCAATCTTTTAATTTTATATGCTGTTTTAAAACAAGACACGATTTTATGCAAAACTTTAAACGATACCGCTTTCAAAAATGCAAGTTTGTTGAAGTTAATGAGATTTAATTGAAATTAATTCTTAATAAGGGTTATTATGAACATACAAGGCACTCAATAAGTGATTTTACATGACTCGTATTTTTATTTAAAAAAATATATTAGTCTAAAAAAATTATAAAATAATATTTTTGTGTTAGTTAAATATAATTGATTAATTGATAAACTGGATGGGTATTGATGTAATAAAGCAATATATAATATAATAAAAATGGCTTTTATGGTAAATAGTTTTAAAATTCCTTGAGATAGTTTTTATGTGTAGACGCACCTACGAAAATATTTAATTAATCGATTAACGATGACGTTACGTCCATAATTTCAGTAAATTGGTGAATCCATAACAGTGATCAATTAAATTAAATCCATTACGTCGCTTGGGTGAACAAAGTAAAGATTTATTGAAATGCGTGATATCCATACGGAGCTTATCCCAAACTATAATAGTTGAACCAAATATTCTCTTAAATGTATTTTTAATCTAAATTATTTATGTTACCGATAAAGATGAGTGTGAACATAAATTTAAGATTTATGGTTACTTTTAAGTGTATCTTTGAGGAATTTTTAATGTAGTTTGTTCTCTTTACAGACTTAGCATAACGATGGACACATCCTTTTGCAATAATATGAAAAATATCACAAATATTTCCGTTTAATAAATTTTACGAATAAATGTTACAAATTCACAAATTAATGCATAATTTCAAATCTAAAACATGTTGGTGTCATGTTATGCCATGTATGTATCAATGAATGAAATAATTATTTTTATTGTGTCCTGTGTACAAAACACGCGCGTGTCTTACAATAATATTATGAATTGCGTATTGAACTACATTTGGAAGTGTTACAATTAGTTAAACAATATAGACGTCAAGTAGTGATTAATGTTTCTTTATATATTACACTAGATCTTCAGCGCGGCATTGCTCCCGTAGCATAGTGTTGTATAGCCTTTATTGAAGCCTATATAATCCATTGAAAATGCAGTTCTATGAGGGTGAAAGAATTTTTGAATTCGGTCCAGTAGTTTTAGTGTGAAGACAATACAAACGTACATACAAAAACAAAATGCTTTTTTGTTAACCGCACGTTCTTTTTGGATTGTTGTAGCTATAAAGCAATCTTGATTAACTATCTGCAATATTCATGTTTAAAATCGACGTTATAACTCTCTCGTTGTAAAATATAATTGTGTTTGCGAACCATTTGCAACTAGACAATAATTGCAGATCTTATAAGCGTCGTTTTTCCATCAAGGTCACGTCTATACCTAAGTGTAAACTCATTATTATGTCACGAGTTATTTACCAAAGTTACGAGAAATTGTGATAAATATCAAAGTTTTTAATCAAAATTATTTGTTTGCACATAGATACGGTGAGTTTAGCAATAGGTTATTTTGAAGGTGCGATAGAGAAATTTTCTACCGCCGTAAATGTAAGGCAATAGTGGTACGTGACAAAAATGAATATAAAATAATAATACGTATTTGTATTGTGTGTTATTGATAAAGTCTTCAAGGGAATTGTACATGTTCTAAATGTCACTCACCCGTACTAAAGATCCATACATATTGACATCCTGCATTTATATTGTTTAACAACCTGTCATACTTTTTACTTCAATGCCGCAAACAGGTACCTACCAGCCTCCGGCCTGACCCTCCCTTCACGCCGTGTTCATATTACGCGTTACAATGACATATTCCATTGTAGAACTAAGTTTTCCGGAGGATTCAAGAAATTCAAGAAAACTAAGCACATGGAGTAGTATTCATAAAGCAAATTCAAGGTTATGACTATTTTACGACCGTATAAAAAAACAATAATATCTATTACTATAGCATTAGTCGCGGCGTATTTATTCCGTGATAACATAGACAAATAGTGGTGAGTCAGAACTTCGGATGCAAAGAATATTTAAGAGGTTTAATATATTTCGTTAAAGGTTGTCCGACAGGCGACAACCTTCCATATAGGATTTCACAATAAAAATGAAAACGATCACAAGTTCTGAAGGTCGGTCCACATTCGATCAGATACAAAATTTTCAAGTCGATCCAGTACTCAATACACTTATTATCTCAGTATTTGTATCGATAAGTGACAGATCTGTATTGATAAAAGAATTGGAAATATTTATCAACCAATGCAACCTGCCTGTTACTTATGACTTTATTATATGACGGTTAAGTAACCTTATACGAGTATTGCGTTTTAGCATCCAAGGTAATTATAATTATTACACATTAACCTATTTAATTGTTACCCTTATAATTGAATTATGTAGTTAACTAACTAACATCCAAACCGATGAAAGCCGTCGTACCAGCAAGTAAGGAAAAGGTTTCGGAAGAAAAAAGTGTCGACTTAGAAGTGTTGGTAATATATAGACCGGTTTATAATAAATTCGTTCATGAATATTCAACAATACACAAATTTAAAATAAATGATGTATTTATTATAATGCCAGTAATTATATAACGTATCATTGCGAACAAGAAGAACTTTCGCTATGAACGTTCATAATATTGTCAAAGAAAGAAGCCGTGAAAGCATTTGCAATTAAAAATGACGATTTACAATTTCGTTATTTATTTTATTACCGCATAAATATTGAAAATTTATAACAATAATAATTATGGGAATTGGGGTTAACTCTGAGATCGACTGGATTTATACGCGAATGGATTTCGTAAAATATAATATACCGTGTGCTTGTACATCGTTTTTACTGGTGGTATTGGATAAACTAAATTGAGTGTAAAAAATACAAGAAACTGGCTCTTGCTCCTGTATGTTTGGTAAAATAAAACTATTCAAGGTAAAAAGTATTTGATTGACTTCGATGTTTAAGTAACTTTTCGATAACTACTCTCTTAAAAATATGCGTATATAATACTTATTTATTACAAACTAGCAGATCCACGCGGCTTCGCTCCCGTAGTATAATGTAATTTATTTAGCCTAGGTCCTACAAAATATAGCCTATGTTACTCGCGGATAATGTAGCTTTCGAATGATTAAAGAATCTTCAAAATCGGTCTAGTTCTAGTAGTTTTTGAGCCTATTCATCGCAAAGAAGCAAATAAAGTTTTCAGCTTTATTATATTAGTGTAGATGTGCCTTATTTTGCTTAATTAACAAAGAAAAATCACACTTTACAAGCTCAGATGCATTGGAAGCGAGTATTTCCAATATGGAACATTAAGCACTTATTTACGCAAAAAATATAAACGGATAAAAAACGAAAGTCAACGTCAACGGATCGAAGCGTGAGAACGGGATGTTGCTAACGATATCGAGCATTCAGGACCAGCGCAACACATGTTATAGATAAAATACATCAAGCCTTTTGCTTTGCATTTTGACATACGTTAATTGAAGCTTCAATGCTATCATTAAAACCCGGCCAAATTCGAATACTGCATTTTTAAACGACCTGTTTGTATGTAAGGATCATGAGTCGAGACATACTTTATTTCATATGATTTTAATTACGTAGACCAATTCAATTTTATAATTAATAACCATAGGTAATGTATTATCCTAACTTTATTTGGCCTTATTGTTTATTTTTTTATCAGAAATTCTAATATTCCAAAGACTTTCGTATTCATTCAATAAAAAAGACCGCTTAGTGTTTATCAAAAATCAATCTATTCATATAATATTTTATAAAAACAATTGGCAGTACCTATACCTTTTTATGACGGCCTAGTAATAACTTCCTATTCGATACATTGACAAAAACAGCGGGAACAAAAAGTTATTGTTAAATTAAACCGCAGTTACAATTGAGGTCATTACGGCGTATCTGTGGAGGTGGCTCTTGCCAAATACTGAACATATTTGGTAAGATTACTAGATATTGCATTTGCAACATGGTAATCTGGTTTAAGTTCGTGTTACGTATGTTTCATAAGAGCGCTGCAGTGAAGGTGTAATGTAAAAGTTACAGACACCGCGGGAATTATTTTCCTCGATCGTGATGCGTTGATGCAGTTTTTAGTTATCATTTTAATATGCTCAATGTAAATGGCACTGTGTTGAAATTTCTCAAGTTCGATTTCATTATTACTTTAATAAAAAATATAAGTACATATTGGCTTTTTATATTTATCCATACAAATTTTATATATGGAAAATAACTCTGTATTTCTCTTCATCATCGATTCACCTGAATCATTAAACCGATTTGGAAATATGTACAAAGATATATTAAGACCCGAGAATGTACATAGAATAATTTTTATCCCGTAAATCCCACGGAAAGGAAAAATAGATGCAGGAGAATCCGGGGGACACAGCCAATATACTATATGTATCAATTTTCAGCCAACGCAATATTTAACTTTTCCTGTCATATAATTGATTTGCACTTGAATGTTTTTAATATTTAGGTCAAAATAGAACCTCGGGCGCTCGCAACCTTGGAAGATACATTTAACCATTCGACATTCATTATAGGTTAATTAATAATAACATTTTAATTTTTACTTGTATTTATTTAAACTCTTTCACTTTGATAATGCAGTGTTTTCATTAACTTTATTAATAAAATATAATTAGTATGAATGTATGTTTATGGTGATATAAAAATATTTTGGGTGTTTTTACTTATACTTAAAATATTTTTCAAAGGAGCTAAAAAGATATCGCACAGCTGACTCGCTTGGGGCATTCGTACGTATTTATAAATCACCAAATACGAGTACTTCAGACGGCACGATCCCAAATCAATCTCTTCTTCCATTAACTTTAAGTTTTAACACATATAGAGATCGAAATAGTTACATATAATATATGTCGACTATATTTTTTTATTTATGTGGTAGATGTTCTTTTATTAAAAATCTCCTATGTGTGTTTAAATCTTCTCTTAAGATGACAGCATCTACGAAAAGACACTGATGATCTTATCTAAATTAAATTGGAATTCACGAAGTAAAGTACAAAAAGTGTTTTATTAAAATATCATCTAAAATAAAAGACATATGTATTAGAGTAATTTCGTAACGGCGTTTAGAATCCCTTCATTGATTTTTATTTCATATCTAAGAGACATTTATTAGGGTCAAACATCACCCTGAGCAACCATGGTAACGAATTGCGGAAATCTTAATAACGTATGTTTTGATTGGGCTTCGAATTGTGACAATCAAAAGAGTAAAGGATATAAACAGACCGAAGAAAAAACATACAGCGATAATGATACCACACTGTGGCCAATTAACATGCCGACAAAGGAATTTCGCGTAGGTACAGTCTACCTACTTATGTCGTTAATTACAAAGGCGTGCCCTTGGCGGTTTTGTGAAAACATAAAAATAAGCACACAAGCCTCGCCTCAGCTGCTGCGATCTGACCTCGCGAACCTCTGATAGAGAACCCAAAATTATAGCCGGCGGTCGGCGATGTAGATAACAGCTTACACTGACCTCGTTATCCCGTAAATAAGATTGATCATCTAGAAAATATACGAGGAAACAAACTCATGTACGGTGTTCATGCGTCAACTCTTTTCATTAGACTTCAATTTACAGCATCACGGGAAATCCTTTTCAGTGTTCAGGCCCGGTACCTACACTATGGCAGAACGACGATTTGCTATTTGGTGTTACATTCAATTTCTGCTTTTATTATTATCATTTTGTACAAAAGAAAATGCAAAGAAATTATAAACCACAAACGCTTTCACTGCGTACTCGACGCTCGTGGACGCATTGTCTCCAGATACCACAAAATATATCATCCACGTTAAGGAAAGTAAAGGCACGTAATTATATTCCGACGACGACCAATTATTCGCTATTACAAACCGTTGTTTCTCTCCAGTCATGCAAATTCCTACACAACGTGAAAATGTTATTTGAAACGTGTTCTTGTTATTTTGTTACCGACGCACTAACACTACGTCTTAATTAATCACTGAGCGAACAATTCAATGATTGTTAGATATCTTTTATTATCCCGACTGAGCAATTTGTCTGTTGATTGCCGTGTTGCACGTTTAGTGATAGAAGACGTAGTTCTCCTTAATGTGGTTTGATTTCGCAATCGAGTAAAAGGTTCTTCAATGTACCGCTTGTTCTGACTGACAATTGACTTCAATAGAAAGGTCACTGTAATTTAATTAGCAGCTGAGTCCTAATGTGAAATACCAACGTGACGAGCAAAATAGGTGGTAATAAAGGCGACGCAACTAGGTGATATATTGTCATTTACGTAGCTTTGGTCGGGTCTTGGCGTTTATCGCGTTCGCAAACAATGATCTATCAAAATAACTTTCTGAGATTTGCGGCAATCAATACGTCGTCACGATTGAATTAGACCCCTTTCAGCTCTTATTACCTCAAGAACGATAATCGTGGAAAGCGGAACAGATACGCGACACCTGGATCGCGAAGGGAGCTTAGCGGTTACAGAGTAACTGTACGGCCGTACTAGTTGACAAATAGCCATCGCAGCCGCTAATGCCGTAAACGAGGTCAGTAGGAGCAACGAGTGCGATGAACTAACACTCATTTGAACTTGAACAAATAAAAGTACGAACACCACCTGGTAATCTCTTATAGTATCTTCTCATATAAAGGAACATTTCTTCTGAAGATATTTAAAATTGAATATTCATAAATCAATTGAGCATTTTTGCTTAGTTGATTTTCTGACAAACTATTTTGTAATGTACCGATAGTTTAAACACGATCAAAGGAAATGAGTTTAATCATATTAGTTTAGACCCAATAGTTGACATAACATAGTTTAAACATCTGTAGCTAATGAGGTCATGTACATAGATAAACGAAATACAGCTAAAAATAACAATCGCTTCCTGAGTGAGTTAACAATAGTCGAAAAAACAATGGACTGTCGTTAATTGTTGATGCAAAAGTCGCTTGAAGCGTTCGACGCTCTTGATTGATATGACCAAAACACCTACATCTTCATTGTTTTTAAAAATTATGCGTAATAGCACATTATAAAGCAACTACTGTTCAAATGCCTTCAGACAATGATGAAAGGTGAATTAATGCTTTTTCCGGGGCCCGAATTAACAAAACACTAATTACATTTTATTTATTATTATCACTTTAATATGAGAAGCAATTAACAAATTCACTTTCTTCGAATCAAAAAACAATAATGGATGCATTTTAACTAAATAACGTGAGTTAATTATTAAATCACTATAGTTTCTGAGATGAAAGCAGAAAGTAAATTTAGCATTTTACAAAGTTTTACATTTACATTTTATATGTGAATAAGTACCTATATTGTATGTATTTTACAAAACACAACTTTTTGTCAAACTAATGTTATATAACATGTTTTATATTTATAAAATTTTGTTATTTTTCCTGATTATGATATAATTGCGGAGATGAGAAAAATGTCATAATATATTAGATACATAGGTCAAAGCCATTTTTAGTTTTTAATCTAATGTTGTCATATATGCTTACATGGTTGAATTTTTATTTTTATTTTATTTCTACAAAAAATAATTTTCTTTGTTTACTTATTATAATACGGTGATAACATTACGATAAGTAGAATTACAAAAGATAAAACTATTATGTACTAAAACGACATCTCAGTCGCTTAATTTGGTAAATTTACTTCACAAACATGTTCCTACAACTTTATTCGGTGGTTCAATAAAAGGCTATTGATAATACATGAGCTAGTGAATGAATTTCCTTATACGCCTAGTGCGTACGGAAACGCGGAACAAACATTTTATGGACATTACACAACCGTTAATAAGACAAATCACCTCATTACATAACTATCGTATATTTTAGAAACGTAACAGATGCGTTAAATATTAATTTTACTTGAATTCACGCGTTCTAGTTTTGTTTTGAGGTAATGAATTGGCGATTGCATCATTCTTATTTTGTATTTTTAGGTAATATTTTATACATTTAGTTTCGTGCCTAATATATATTAAACGAATAAAATTATATATTAATTAAACAATTTTAAATTTTATTTGTTTCGATTTAATTTTTAAGCAATCTAGTCCACGTTGAACGTTTATTTTAGTAAGTTATAAATGTATTCTAAGCTAGTAAATATAATTCTTGGGTTAGATTCACTTTCAGATTATATCAAGGCGTTGAGAATACATCTAAACACATTTTAATACTGTCATCGATGTACTCGACAAATATTAGATACGTACAAGGTTCATCGATTTCAGTGCGTAGTTTCATATGCATTTATCCATTTTAACGAGTTTTCTATTGACACAATGTTACACAAGTGAATTGCAGGCGTTTTGACACGTCGTCATTACCGCGTGACTATGTCGAAAACCTTTTATGAACTTGTATCGTGTTAAATACATTTTTATCTTCACTACACGTGAGGCAATTCTCAATATATTCCCTTTATTGACTGCATCGTATATAAACAAAAATAACGTGAATAATATTTTCATCTATTGTAAACAAACGAAATATCTAATTTTACGACGATAGGCTTCGACGGTAACATATAATGTATCGTAAAATCACTCAGCCTAGTAGTTTTTGCTAATCGAAAATTATTGCGTATATTTAGAAAGTGGGGAATATGATATGTTTAGTTTTTAAGGTGCCACACTGGTGCCTTAAGAGCTATCGTTTCAGAAATTTCTCTTTAATACAATATTAGCCAGAAACATATAGCAAGTTGTAATATGGAGGTGGTACGATTCACCAAGCCTTTTTAGTATTTTACCAATACGTACATAAACTCTTATCTTCTTCCATTGCCCATGTATGCGATGGCAAAAATTTTATCGATATCAGCACAGTTCTATAGTCACATCTTATAAACACAGAAGTATACTGTATCGGGTAATGACTGTTCTACATTCCGCAAAAGTGATTTTACATATTAATATAGTTTGAATTAAATGTCAGTATGCAGCATAATGATCGTTGGTATTTATGGCTTGGCGTGCTGAATGCTGCTAACTACTCTACGACTTTAACGGTTATGGGATGCTGTTTTACTGTCTAAAATGTTAGAAGATATGGGAATATATTTATTTCAATCTCAAGAGTGCACAAAGAAGGTGACTTGTCATAGTATAAAGGCATTAGAATAGTTAGATGGTTCCGAATCCGAAATGATGATAAATACAATTTGGGTTCATTTATTTGTTTCAAAATAACATTTTATAAATGTTGATATATGGATTTTGGAAAACTTATGATTTTTGGAAAAACTAAGCCTACAGGTTAAAGAAGTTTGTCACACCAATTATGCATTAATAACAGTTTATTTCTCATTAACATTCGATAGCCACCGTTCTATCTTGACCGGCATACTATAGTTTATTATACTAATAAATATTCACAGTGTGACAGAAAGTCTAGCTTCCTTATGAGAATCATTAAACTCGACATATACGTGATAGAAAGGTGTAATGAGATATGGAACACACATCCAATGCAATATGATGAACAAATCATAGAATGTTTTAAATACTTATTTAGTAACATACTCGAAGGGTTCAATGAAGTTTGTTCAAGTGTCTTCAACAACAATGCTTTGGTAACGTCACACGAATAAAAATTAATAGTAAATAATTACAGCACCTTCCTGCTTCTGCGGGTATCTTGAAATGTGGTGACGTAAAAGTCGTAATAATTTTAATTTGCACTTCCGCTCTCACTTTTTATTAACATTTACATATTAATTTAATGTAGGTTCATCTTATCACTTTCTTCAACTAAAAATAGTTAGGTGAAGAGAAATAATTACAAGCTGCCTTCATGCTTCAGTTAAAATGGAAATTGGCATACTAAAATATCGAATGCATTATTTATTAAATATTAATTCAATTACGATGAATATAAGATACCTCTACCAGTTAATATACCTTTGATTAATTTATATAGCTATAAATAAATTAGTGACTTGTTCGGTTACTTAATGTTAATTATTTTGGAGCAGCCAAGGCAAACGTGGGATTACATGTAAGAAACTGATAAAATATTTAATTACTTTAATTGCTCCATAGATTATAGCAAATGTAACAAATAGACGTATGCAGAAATAAAAACAAGTACCTACCAAGTTACTCCTTGATTTTGATAGGTTATACAAATATGTTTCTAAATTATTGAACAAAGAAAGTATCTATACGTAATTTTTTATGCTTCTGAACAAGGAACTTCTTATCATAATGCATGACGTATCTATTAGATATATCCTTTCTAAAGGTCAATTTATATTTAGATTTGGTTTCTTTTTCATAATTCAAACAAAATTAATGACTTTTAAATACACACAAAATTGTAAAAAGTTTTCAGAACAAAGGCTTTATTTTTTGACATGATCAATATATTCGTGATTCCTTATCTCCGTTATGATTCCGCCCTAAAATTCAATTGTAATTTCACCTTCAGAACACTTGAATAAATTAGGTTTTGTGAAGTTGCCATAATAATCCTAAATCTAAATTCGTCGCAAAACTTCCCCACGCAGATTCAAACTGTGAGTCTCGTTAAATATAAATAATTCGACGCATTTCCAGCTCACTAACGAGTTAGGAATCGGTAGTAAATAGCAATGTATTTAAAAGTACAAATTCACGTTTAGTAATTTAACTCCAACATGTATGCAAAATCATTCTGATACCACATTAGTCTGTGAAAAATAATTTGCACTGGCTACACAACGAGATTTAGTTTTAATTATGCTTTAAATATTTTAATACAATTAAAACATTGTTAATTAAATCACTTTCACAGCATCCTCGTTTGAAAGGCGTGCATTCTATTGTCATGTTTTTATAAATAAAATGTATATTTATGTTACGATGCGTTACTCTTCTTACACATTTAAGTGAAATTTAGAAAACACTTATTATGGTGTATATTTGAATATCTTAAAACTATTGTATCATAATATTATATGAATATGATGCTACAAAATTATGTAACTAGATAAATAATAGAATAAACATTTTGTGAGTTAAATTATATTATATTGTTATAACGCACCTAGATAAAATGATTTAATAGAATTTTACATACCGTTTTAGCAAATTCGCCATGACATAAATATCACTATAACATGTTAATTCAAATTGTACTTAGAGGGAACTACAATACAGAATGTTCGCAGACTTTTCCACATTTATCTCAAAGTTTTTATCAATGACAGATTCTCAGCACTATCACAATATAATCTTGGAACAACACGTCAATCATGCGGAGATGGTATTATCAGCTGTGATAATACTTTCATTGCTGCGTCACGTGGAATTTCATTATTTGATGTTTAGATTTTTCAGTATCCGATACTTAAAATAAAGGACACTATAGTTTCTATGTAACACTCGTTGAACCGTTAACATTTACCAACTTAATGGCTCCTAACGAACATAGACTTGAACACGATATTACGATCGATAGTCATTTTAGCATTGTAGGTAAGAGGTATTATATCCAGGAAATAAAAATTCCATCAGGTGTCCACTTGTCCATTAAGTTTGTCTTCCTTTTGTAAAGAAAAGATACAAATTTGAATGAGGGAAGAAAAGTTTGGATAGCGTATTAGGATCCTATATAATATCAGAACAGTGTTTAATGTTTATTTATGAAAACCTTGAAACTTCGTTGAGCAATAATTAATTATTCTTACACATAGGTAACACTATACAAATAATATCCTCTTTAAGTTGCAGTTGTTATCAAAACCGATAGAGGTATTTCCTTGACAGTATTATTTTCAAAGAGATTGTTATAATCAACGATCAATTAAATTTTATGCTTGATTATTGGTAGTACCTGCCTCTAAAAATAGTTAAAAGTTTAAAATAACCTGACCTTTTGGTGAACTACAATATATTATATGTAAGAAAAACACTATATAAAGGATTTTATTATTTACTTTTGACGTTAAAGAATAGTATTGGTTTTATTATTTTTTAATAGCAAAAAAATCTTTATCACAGAATGAAAGAATTTCCCTACACTACAGTTTTTTTTAATATTTACTTAGTTCCACTAATAATAAAATAAAATCTTTATTTTCATCATAATAACGATATCTAATTTTAAATAAACATAACAAGTTTATATACAGTGTACATAATTCTAATATAATATTATAAGAACAGACAAAAAGAAAATATTTACAAACATAAATTAAAATTAAACTGGCATGACTACAATACACATTAGAATTATAATTGTTTTTTACCTACTTGCCTACAATGCCAACAAAAGCATACATCATTTAGTTAATTTACAAAGAATTTAACTGAACGGTGCGTCACAAGTCACGTTTTATACTATCCTCCTGTTTACTCATACACCTGTCAACCGAAGCATATAATTGTTCACCTGTGCCCTTATTCACGATACGACTAGTTCTGTGTTTACAATAATATGTACGGATCTTTTAATACAATTCAAAACTGGATTTGAAGAAGATTTTCTTATTTCGGTTCTACTATTCCGGTCCAATATTTTATCTTTACTACCTACTTAAATTTTAAATATAACGTACCAATTGCATCACAGTACTAATAACTAGTTGTTACTATGGTCATCTTAACTAATGATGTGGAAAGATACAATCCAATTAAACACATAATACTATTATATTCAATTAAAATAATGCTTTAACCACTTATTATATAACTAGCTTTCCGCCCGCGGCTTCGCACGCGTGGGCTACTAATTTCTGTATTTTTAGAGGAGCACAACAAAAGTTTAAAAAAATTACGATCGCAGGACCAGTGATATATGCGCGTGTCTATAGTTTTTTTAATAATTTTCTATGGAAATAGGTTTGACCAAAATCTCACAGAGCGCGCGCCTCTTTAAAAATACAGAAAATAAAATTCCACGCGAGCGAAGCCGCGGGCAGAGAGTTAGTTATTTTTTGAAGGTTTTTGAGGATTCATATTATAACGTCTTAATCTATAAGTTAAGAGTATAAAAAAGCATGTCCGCAACTCAACCAAAATCTCACAATCACGTGGTATGACATTTTCACGACTTTAGGAGCGTAAATCTCAAAAAATATTTACTTAAGCAAAAAACGTATTTGGAAACCTCTATTTCATTTTCAAAGACCTATCCAATGACACCTCATTTAATGATGTACTCGTATATTTATTTCTTTACCCTCCATTTACATGTATGGGAAGCCACCCCTAAATATATTTTTTTTCAAATAAAATGTAGCCTATAATTTGCACCTAATCATGATCTATCAACATGTAAAAATTTATTAAAATCTGCCTGGTGGTTATTGCGTGATTGACGAACATACAAACAGATAAACAGACAAACAGACAAACAGACAAACAGACAAACAGACAAACAGACAAACAGACAAACAGACAAACAGAAAAAAAATTTTTTAACCATGGTTTTGATATCTATAGAACATACATATTGCATACCAATTACTCTTTTTGAAAAATATTTAATGTACAGAAATGGTTCGGTTACTGTTTTATTATATGTATAGATAATTAAAACGTTAACGACGTAAAGAAAAGAAAACATAAAATTACGTTTACGGCTTACCTGCAGCAAACTTCGGACGAAGAATATAAACGATAAGCTTATGGAAAAAACTCACTCACAAGTGCGTATACGCAAAACTATTTCACTTGGTTTTCTCGGAAGGAAAACTAATGAATTAACATGTGGTACGTGGTTCATAAAAGAGAACGTATAAACAAAACAACCGCCGCGTCACGATGCTAAGGAGCTACTGCGCGGCCGTCGCTGCGTTGGTCTATCGCGCGCCGGTACCATGCTCAATGCTGCGCCCGCGCAGGGGAGTTGACCGATTTGTCTCGTCTGTTGTTTAAGACAGTTCCGACCACACATTGTTTCCAAATAGAAGATACCGAACAAATCTCTTGTTGTACATATATATGTATAAAAACTTACTGATTTCAAATTATTTTATGATTAAAACTAACTGAAAACTAGGCAACTTGGCATTGACATAGTTTTCGTTAGCGGTTATTATTTGTCATGCGAAAAATCATATATTTACAGTTTTAACCAATTTACTTGAAGAGAGATATTATATAAATATCTAACGTGATATTAAAGCAGTGTTATGGATAAAAATAAATTTTCAATTCCTGCAACTAAACCTAAACAAACAAAGACCATTTCCAAATTTGACAAATGTAAAAAAGCAAGAGGAGATTGCTTTGAATCTGGAAGCTCGTCACACACACAATTCTTTAAGAAAGATGATCATGCCGAGGTTTTTAATAGAATAACAACGGATGAGTATTTCGGTATTTCCGAATCAATTTCTGGATCGTCTGACACATTTCACTGTGTTCATGGCCCAGAGGGTAAACTATATACGGAGGAGGGTTTGCTAAGAAGAAACATTCGTAAAGAATTAGATCCAATACCATTAGGTAAAAACTTAAATTTATGTAAAGTTTTATGATTGCTCTATATTCTGCAGATCATTGATTCAAAGGGAACGTAGTGCTTACTGATATTGACTCATACATAATTATAATAAATAGAAAGCAAACAATATCGATATGTTTGATACTGTTCCTTCTATTGCATTGGAAATTAAACTTTCCCTCACCCACATACCCTTTAATTCTGCCGTCATATTTTTATTACGATTTCTCGCGTGCCACTATCTTGACCTGCAAACCTTTCCATTGTTTGAAGTTTATAATAGTTTCAATGGTTTGCAATGTCCATGAAACTATTTACTAGCACCAATAGCATTTGTCATCATGGCCATTTAGGTAAGATGCTAGAAAACTTCAAAAATGTGATATTGTTACGAAAAATTAAAATTCAATAAGGCACAATATTATGGTAAAGGTTATAAGTGAATAATTAAAAATGATAACAAAAAGTGCTTTCTATCCAACTGTAACTATTAAGCTAGTAAATATGAACAATAAATAAAATAAATATGATTATTATTAAATTGCAAACATAAATGTTTGCGACATATCAGGAACAAGTTTGGTGAACTTAAGACTTCAATTTTACTTCTGCTAAGAAATTGACGTCTCCAGATAGAGATTGGAATGATAAGTGTCCACCTGCGAAAGGGTGGGACATGGTACGAACGCTGGAGTTTATGGTGTTGGATCCCGTAGTGGGCCAGCAGATGGAAAGACTCGAAGCTCACCTGCGTGACTTCGCAAGGACGACCAGTGGAGGATTTGTATCCTTTTTCATAATTATGTTTTGATAATTTATAGATGATGAACTATATGGAAAGAAATAACTTGGTTTTATTTGGATGTATTACATTTTATCTGCCTTAAGCGAATGTAATAGAACAACCTTTAATGACTACTTTTACTGTACCCTTAGTGATTGACTGGTTAATTTAATTTATTTTTGTTTATCGTTGTTAGGCACCGCGAGACAGGCTAAGTCTAGTGCGGGGTCCATTGATAATGCTTAGAAATATGTAAATTGTTTTTTCTGGCAAATTAATATATTTTTATTTATTTCCTTAATAATGTGACTAAGCTTATCGACAGCCTGAAAAGTGTCTGTGTGATATTAGATTTTTTAATAGAAAACTTGCCGCAAAAGCCACAGCTGAGAGAAGGGCTTACATTGCTATTGCGAAATATGGATAAGCCTATACTTTTACTGGTTGCTTCTGATGTGATAACGTATTTCGATACATTACAGTATTATCTTGGGTTTTTAGGTAATAAGTTGTTATATTCTTTTGTTTTACTATTTTAATACTAACATTGCCATAAAACTGCGAAGTATGTATGTAAGTACAAACAATTAACATAAAATAAAGATCTATAAACAATCGATGTATTTTAGGTTACCTTCTGATGCAAATGCAAGACGATGATTTGTTCGATTTGGCATCAAAAGGGATGTTATGGCAGCTATCCGCGCCAGACGCTTTGCGAGGCCACGGCGCGGCTCAGGTACGCCATACGATATCAGCCGCCTCGCCTGTCCTGTTCGAGACGACGGTCAGGATGTTAGCGATATCCAGTTCGCACAGATACCCAACCTTTCTTCAAATGGCTCTACTTCTTGCCTGTGATTCGGTAGATAACTGTCAGTTCTATATATAACCCTGCTGGATTGGAACCTTGTTTGACACTTTTATCACGCCACATACATTACAGGCATCACTATGATGAAACAGAATATAATAGAGAACATCTTCTACCGTTTCAATCCTTACTTCCCAGGAAAAGACTTGCCCGTCTATGATATAAACCCTCGAAATCCACAGGATATTAATGTGAAACTCGGTGGGTTATAACATTCTATTGTTATAGACGGTTGATGAAATAATTTTATTAGTATTCTATTATTTTAGGTGATAGTAGCGTCAACATGTCCACGACACTCTCTTTGCTTCTCATACTCCTGAAAACTACTTTAGATTTTGTGGAACGAAATCCCAAAGAACGTTTATTGCTTCCATGTCCTGATAGCTATGCTCAAAGGTATGTAATATTTTCAATACATATTTTGTACATTCACTTTAATTTCAGGATAACCATATTTTAACTTCTGATTCGCCTATATTAACATCTATCTCACCATGTTAAGGTTAAAAGAAGTGTTTATATAGTGGAATTGGAATTAACATTTTCACTGCGGCACTAACGTAAACAATTTACGTTTAGACCTATTCGACCTCGTAATTTGTTTAGTACGTTATCTAAGTAGGTTCATTAAGGGAAGCAATAATGTGTATTTAACTCTATCATAACTACAGAAATATTAACAGAACAGAATCTTTTCCTTCTCACTCTGTGAAAGACCATGATGTCTGCCGAACCAATGAACGCATGTCTGTCACGCATGAGGCTTAAATGACCGCTTAGCGCAGTGAACGTGTTTAAAAATATACTTTTCTTCATATTAAAGTATGGGCGATGTTTGCAGATGTTTTCTCTGGGCATATCGGTATGAGTGTAGAGCCCGCGAGCACAGACACGAGAGGATGACGTTAACCGTCATCGCAGCTGCGTTGTTCAAGTGCTTTAGAGAACGATTAACAGCTTGCTCTTCGTTGCTCATGCTTGGTATATCTTCTTTATATCTTAAGCAATATATATAGTGGTTATATTAGTGGTTATATCTTAAGCAATATATATAGTTTATATACAAAATTGTTAAAAATATAGTAAATATAAATAACACACTTCGAATGTTGATTATGGCTACTTAGGTAAATTCATCTACGAAGACGCGCTCCCACTATTCTTCTCAATTGTTGAAAGTATTCCTCTTGTGTGAAGTTTATGTACATACTCATTATCCATACACATTAAAAAAATAGACTAATCAGGACATAGTATTGTGATCATAGTAAAATATTTCCAAATTCAAAAATTGGTGGGGCGCGTTGTCGTGGATGGCACTATCTATAATATGCCTTAATATAACCTAGGAGATGGTGTGCCAAAAATGTGTCACAAAATAATCTTATTCCAGATGTAATGTCTTTGTCGGTATTGACAGAGGTTCCTCCGAGGCGGGATTGGACGCGCACGGTCAATTTTAATACTAGCCAATTGGATGTGCAATTTAAAAAAATATTAATTTTCTTCTCTGTTGATTTAATTAAATATTTTCCCTATAATAAATTTGTGAGTAAAGTTTTTCAGTATAGTAAATTAAAACATATTTTACATTTCAGTAGTATTAAGTACTTTAAGCTATATCTTTTACTCTAAAAAGCATTAATTTTTAAAATGGAAAACAGATGGTGGAATCCCAGCACTGGCTGTTGGGATTAATGTATTTGATAGATCCAGGACTCTGCTGCTTAAGAGCGAAGTGGTCTCCCGCGCTTTTTAGTGAACTGCGTAAAACGGTTCTGCAAGCGCTTATGTGTACTATTCCAATGATGCCTCCAAAAGTTATAAGGCAATATGGATTAATTATGAGGTAAATACAATGAATAATGCTCCTTTCATAATTTTTTAAATAAATTTTCATATTCAACGCTACGCCATCTAATCCTAAACTAAGCAAAGCTTGTTCTATGGCAATTTGCTAAAGGATAGATAAAATTAAAACCTACTTGTTTGTAAATAAATAATATTTTACTATAGATTAATGAGCACCTAGTCAGTAGAAAATTATAATGTTCGTCACATCATAATATTCTACTCGTGTGGATCGAATACACACTCCGGCGCCAGACCATTGCTATATATCCACGGCGCCAATCGGGTCGTAGATATCGCGATAGTTTAAAATATACAAATTAATACTAGGTGTATTATTTATTAAAGTATTTTTGGGTTTTAGATTAATGTGGTATATCGAGTGGTATTCAGAGAATCCATATGAGTTGTCCGTGCTATACTGGTGTTTGAGAGTGCTTCAAGTTTCAATTCATCACAGAAACGAAAATACAAGACGTGACTCTATTCAGGACTTGTTTGACACGCACGGAATTATAGTTTTAATGCGTTAGTATTTAGTTTTAATTCAAGTAGAGAGAACAAAAGTGGCACTTTAACCGTATTTATAATTCACTGAAATATTATACAATAGGTGCTCGGTCACACGCGCTAGCGTGAGTAACCAACTTTTTCACAATAAAGTATTATAGTCTATGTTACGTATTAATAATGTATAACTGTCTATGGGTGAAATTTTTAACGACCCGTTCAGTAATTTTTTGTTCAATCCTGTATCTATTACGAGCAAACAAACGCAAATTATTGTACTGTAGGTACCTGTGTAGGTACAAACCATTTGTTCATGCTCTAAATATATTTTCAGATTTATGCTATACTCTGCTAGAACAGAAAACACCACCGGTAGAAAAGAGCCAAGCTATCATAGCCTTGTGTCTGCGGCTTTTAACTAGTGCCGTCGAACTGAACGCTAAGATCAGTTGTTGCGTATATCCTGACATAAAATGGCCAATTTCCATCGGAAAACTTGCCAGAAAAATGCTAAGTGATATATTGTTCGCCTTGGATAAACATTTAATCATAAGCGAAAAGTAATTTTTATTACATTTCAGTATCTAGTTGAAAATAAGGTAGATGCGACATACGTTTTAAAAATTTAGTTGCGCTTTGCCTATATAAAGTTGTTAAAGTTTTTAAAAAAGTTTTACATAATTGGAAATTTCATAAAACTTTTACACAAGTACTAGGAATGCATACCCAAGTAGATGTACAGTTTCGATGCAATTATTGATCGGGGCAGAAGGGGGTCGTCCGATCGGGGTGGTAAAAGTGGGATGAGGATGAGCGAATACATCTTGCTGACCTATGATGCTCGCGTAGCATTTATTAATATTTATGTTACTATTAAAATTTATGTAGAAATTAATGGTAGAAACATACTATTGGGTGATCTATATGAATGACACACACAAATGTTTAATAAATATCTATAAATATTACAGCATGCAGTTGTTTTCGACATTATTATAAAATACACTAATTTGTTTAAGTTCTTTTGATGTCTGTAAATAAATGTTATTTAAAAGTATGTGTAGTGCTTGCATTGTCATAACAGTCGCTGAAGAATGCGGGTGCCTCTCTCGGTCCTCTGTCTAGTTTTACTCCGGTCAGTCATTTTATCGATTCAGGGATATATTCCATTTATATCTAAGGGAACATACAAATATCACCGCTTCTCTATAAATCTATACGTATATGAGCGCAGAAATAGACTAACATTACTAGGGTAGCATGAAATGCAAGTGGTTTGTAAAGTTATTTTTAAATTTTCAGATTTTATGTTTTGATACATATTGTTTTAACTTTTTCCAGGTGGATGATAGCTCTATTAAATTTTATTTGGGAAGGAATCGTATGGAAAAAGGAATATCGAGAATTTTTCGTATGTCAAAATGGAGTTTACAAACTTCTCGATCTTATAACAGTATGGTTTATTATCTATTTTGCACAATTTCTTATGACACTGTGATCGATATGTAAACACAAAAAGTGCTTTCACAAAAAAAAGTCTTTAAAAAGGTACAAGAGTGTAATAATAAGTAATGAATGAGATAGTAAACAGTAGTTACAAACACAAATAAAATTAATCATAATCAAAATCATGAGTAAAGGAAGACTAAAGATTGTTAAAAATTATTATTCCTATAAAGACAACACTACATACTTTGATAAGTATGTAAAAATTTAGTTTACCTGATGGTAAAATAATCTTTTTAAAATTTACATCTGTGATAATCGTTTTTATGTACATATTTGATAATAATCTTTACAAAATCTTAGTTTTATCTTTAACTAGGTGTTCTGCGCGACTTCGATCGCCATAATGTATATGTATATTTATATCCTACATTTTCCCTGATTTACATAACATCAGTAATAATGTAGGGTTCCAATGGTAAAACAATTTTTAAAATCGGTCCAGTAGTATTCGGATCCTATTTAATTCAAACAAACATACAGTCAAATCCTCTTTATAATATGTTTCCTCTCAATTTAATAGAGTCAAATTGAAACAGACACAAACACAAAATATTAATCAGAGTAAACGTCTCAAGAGACACTTAATTTGTATTGTTAGAGAAACGGCCCTTAGCCATTACGGATACAGTGATATCCGTTTTATGACAGCTACCAGCATCCGTACTGTTACATATCGTATTTAATATAGTGTTACGTTTACTTTTTATATAATACGTCATATTAAAAATAAACGAAATGCGAAATATATCTAATATGCTATGTGCAACAAACATGTTATGCACAAAAGCGCAGGTATATTTATTGTATAAGTTAGAGAAGGTCGTCCTAAATAAAGGATACTATATAAAAGACTAATACGACGAATGAAAAAAAAGAAAAATCTATACATATAATAAAGCAGTAACCCAACCATTTCTGTACATTGAATATTTTTCAAAAAGAGTAATT
>LQNK01000508.1:1440380-1458266 GCA_001586405.1 Phoebis sennae
GACATGCGCATATATCACTGGTTCTGCGATCGTATTTTTTTTAATTTTAGTGGTGCTGCTCTAAAAATACAGAAATTAGTAGCCCACGCGTGCGAAGCCGCGGGCGGAAAGCTAGTATGATATAAATGGATAAATTTCATCCAGGAACAAAATTAACGATTAAATAAAAAACGCAGTTGCTTTCCTAATGTATAAATTGTGCTTTCATTAAAATATGATATTTAAATTGACTAAATATGTTTTAGGTGACACGGGCTCCGATTCAGTGTATCGCATTGGCTGTTATCTGTGATATTGCAAGAAGTGGTGAAGCCGTGGGTCAGTTGATCACGTGGAGAGCAAATCTTGGCGCCTCGAACGCTGTAAGACGTTGTGTTATGCACTTTACCAATTCTATATAGATGTAAATAATATGTATCTCATACCTTAAAAAAGGTTGTTTTGTCAGATGATATGTTTGGCAATAGCGAGCTTGGAAAAATCAAGATCTGCAAGACAGACAGAAATGTGAGGACTATTAGGGCTTCCAAGATACAGGTTATTCCTAGTTTGGGGCTCACTGGTACTGCGCAATAGATTCTAGTTTTAATTAATTTAATGAAATCTGTATTCCTATGTAAATGTTCATTTTTGTTTAAATAAAATAAACATTATTATTAATACACTTGCAATTATTTACAGTACCCAAATATTGTCAAGCGAGGTTCGACCATCGCTGCACTGTTGGCGGCTATTTTTCGCGACGAGTGCTCGGCTACTGGTGTCCCACTAAATCAATATGGCGTCTTGGAAAGTAATTATTAGTCCATTTTATTAATTAACGTTTTACCTACCTGAAATACTTTGGGAAAGTAAAAACTTCTTGGGTTTTTGACGGGTTGTACGACGACGACCCTATTGGCGCGGTGGATGTGACAACGGTTTATTGCGCCGAAGGATGTGGGTTCGATCCCCACGGCTAGAAAATTATGAACATCGTAATTTTCTACTGTCTGGATGTTTATCTATAGTACACATATATTGACAAAAATTATGTTAAGGTATGTCTATCAGTTATCTAGTATCCATAGTAAAAGCTTTGCTTAGTTTGGGGCTAGATGGCGCAGTGTTAAATGTCCCAGAATAAATAACAATCTTCTACAATCAGATCTTTAAAGAGATACCTTGAATGTTCTTAAAATAATAATTAATCTGTGGTTGGCAGAGTTAGAATATCCACTTTTGTCAACAACTCTTAGGACTTTAATGATGGAAGATAATTTGGAAGACGAGTGTTCGGTTTGCTACACCGCACTAGATATGGCAGGATCAAGACTGTCTAAGGTATAACAACCGAGGTATCACCATATTTATCTACATAATATATCGCATTTAAAAAATCTCAGAAAATTTTTGGAAAATAAAATTTTCTGTCTATTGTCTATACTACATAGAAAAGTTTTCGAAGAGGCAATATTCTATAAATCCCACTTTAAGAATGTCAGGTGTAATAACATAATAACACACTGTTATACCACATTGAAAACATAACTATGTTGATTTTTTTTCAGGCATATGCTTTGCTTCAGTTACTATCACAAGATTTAGCGTACAGAGTGAATTTAGCGGATGAAGCCTACAATCTATACAAAAATATTCAACTTACACCAGAAGACGAAGTAAGCTAAGAAAGAATAAATTAAATTAATTTTACCAGTATTTATTTATTTTGATATATGACAAACTAGTTGATACGCGCGGCTTCGCTCCCGTAGCATAATATTATATACTATCTATTTTCCGGGATAAAATATAGCCTATACGGATTCAGAAGAATCCCTCTAAGTCAGGGATGGCGAACCTTTTTGCATTAACGTGCCATTTCTTGTAAATAAATGTTTCATTTGGTCACACGTGCCATAATTTTGACTCAGAGAGTCAAAATCAAGGATATAGTATGATAGAAAGGTAGCGTAAGAAAAAATGCCAAATAATTGTTCAGAGCATATTTAATTTTGTGGTAGGTAACGTGCCCAAAATATTGTGTTGCGTGCCATTGGTTTGCCATCCCTGCTCTAAGTAATGGTAAAAGAAATTTTGAAATCGGTCCAGTAGTTTTTGAGCTTATTCAATACAAACATACAAAAATACAAAGGTTTCCTCTTTATAATATTAGTATAGATATAAATTAATAAAATAACTTAAAGACGCCCTAACCATTCATATACTATTTTCCAGGCAATACTCGTTCTTTGTTCTCACTACTTGACGATTAAATTGAATGAGTGCTGGTACGAAACGCAAGTTCGGAGTATGGGATATCTGCAACAGGACGAAAATATATTGAGCGAATTCCTACAGATTAGCAAGTATAAATCAATTCTTTCAATAAATTAAGTCTAGATGACTTCAAAGTAATAATGTTTTTCTCTCAAGCGGATGGGCGAGAGAGATCAAGCAAATGCAAGATGATGTTATAGAAAAAGATAGGAAAAAGGTGAGTCTAACAAATGGACAATAATTGATTTGTTTTTACAGCAATATTTCTTAAAAACTAAGTCGGTTTAGAATAAAGTCAAAAAGACAAGTATTGTACCTTTTTCAGCCGATTGCTAGTTATTCACAAATAAGAGTATATTGTACGCTTATCCGAAAACCATCTCATATTTCTTTTCCTAAAGGAACTAGAAGACGAAAGTTCCCTCTACGCCTTCCTCGGCCGCGTGCGCCTGAACATCGCCCTCGACGCGTTACGCGAAGTGCGTTGCGTGGCGCGCTCTGCGGACCGCGCGCAGATGACGCACGCAATGCTGCACGACGCTGTGCAAGCGCATCACCGCAGATATAAATCCGCGAAGGCCCTGCAGGCGACAGTGTTGCGGACCTATGGACCCTCTTTGGACGACCAGGTGACGTTTTTTATTATGATGATCCGATTGACGCAGATACAGCGATGGTCTATTGTGCCGGAGGGTGTGAGTTCGATCCCCACTAATAGAAAATTATGATGTGATACATATTGTAATTTTCTACTGTCTGGGTGTTACGTATGTATTTACAAAAAATGTATGTTTAAGTATGTCTATCAGTTAGTTAGTTCCCATAGTACAAGCTTTGTTTAGTTTGGAACTAGGAGGCATTGTGTTAAATGTCCAGGAATATTTATTTATTATAAGTGGTGCCATATTTTTGCGTATCAAATAGATCTTGGTACTATGGTAGTTACAGTAATATTTGTAGGGTCAATGCATTATCTGTTCTTGGTACCATAAGATCACGAAAGTAAAAAAAAAATCCTTTTTCAGAATATAACTGGACAATACGTAAAAGTATACAGTATTTACCCAAAGAACAAGCCAAGACCTAAAGAAGATTTTTCATCGGCATAATATTGTCGCCATGTTTATACTTAATTTTTAATTTATTAATACATGTGTTAGGTAATTTAAAGATTTTTTTTCTTTTTAATATAAACATAAATGCTCCTAGAGATAGCCTTCTCTTAGGCTACCCTGGTTCTGTCAAGATGTTCAAAATAATTAAATGTAAAAATAATTGTGTATATAAAGCTCTCTTATTTATACGTGTCACGGTTTATTATATATGTATTACCATTTTACCCTTTATTTACGGTATCCCTAAAAATTAAAACAGATAAGAAATAATTGCACATGCTTGTATATTACATTTGTTATAATGGAGATTTCAACGTTTACTACAACCACCCTTTAGGATTATACTCATAGGATTAACTTAAAACGCAATATGTTTTTATGTAATCAAGTATCAGGATAGAGCCTAGTGAATACAAATCAAACCTAGATTATTATTAATCAATTCACTTTACCCAAGAGACATTATCTGCAATAGTAAAATATACGTCTTACATCATTATTTGTAAGGATATAAAAATAGTTACAATATTATTATAAATAGCATCACTGTATGTGCAACTCAAAGTTTGTGGTGTAATATTGTTATAATGCAACATTAGGAATTTGTAATTTATTAAATTGTCCGGATAGCTATTAATGATAATATTATATTGTTATTTTTTCTAGATGTTTTTAGAAGATACCTATTAGATAGCCTGTTTGTCGGTACAATATCGTTAAGACATTGATCAACTGAACAATGTTACATCATTTATATTATTTGTATATGATCCGACAATCCAAAACTGAGTAATCAAGAAATCGTTTACCATTTGCTTGAGACAACGTTGTTAATACTATACTATATGAAATAAAAGTAGGTACATAATTATCAATTATAATTTAAAAATCAGTGAACATTTATATTGATAAAATAATTTATATAAAAAATCAGCTATTACATCGCCATACTAGTACTACAACTAGGGACTACTCGTTTTATAAATAGGATGTTTCTTCTTAATAAATGCAGCTATAGAGCGTTTTATTTATTTGTGAAAATCAAAAATATTAATGTCATCCTTGATGTGGATTGTGAATTATAAATTAGCCGATAGCAATTAACATACAAGCTGAGCATACATGATGTGCATAAATAATATACCTACTGATAAACGTTGAAATTTGAAAAGTTCAACGTTCCATTACCTATATAAGGAAGATTATAATTGGTATTGCCGCATCAAGTTCTAAAATTACAAACTGTAGAGTAAATAAAAAAAAGGATTCTTATGTTTACACGGTAGACCAGTGTTTCCCAATAATTACACTGCCAGACCCGGCTTATTTTCATACTGCACTTTCGTGACCAATTTTACCTTTGGTATTGCCTATTTAGTAACAAAATTTTAAAGCGAATTATGGAACTGCTGCTTATATTTCGGGAAATAATCCAGAAATTAACGATGCGATAATATCGATTCGATTAATAGTAGGTATTATTTTTAATTGTTTTAATGTGTTATGTTGCAACCCGGTATTGAGAAACCGATTATTTGAGAAACGCTGCTTTTGTCAATTTGTAAATCGGAGCGGGCAACACTAACTATGAGTATACAGTTGCGTTAAAAATCAATATTTAGAATAGAAGAAACAGATTTATTTACACGGTAAACACAATGATTATAATACAACATACATAATGTTAAATAGAATATCAACTTACTGCTTATACGCCCTCTTGGTACAAAATAAAAATCGAGTCAAGCAAAGGAATATATTTTAAGGCAATAATATTCTTCAACATTAATAACAACATCAACATATATTCTAAGTTGACATATCACTCAAATGGCGTAATATATTTCATTCTAGATATGACGACTTAAACTTTCGGATATCCTATTACTATATTAATTAATTTCGAATCCAATAAATGCCTACAACATTGCAAAGATAAAATTGAGTTATTTAAATGTATAGCTCACTACCCTCACTAACAACAAAAGTAGGTACCATGTTAAGGGCAGGTGAACCACGTTAAGAGTTACTAAACTACACATGCATTTTGTACTGCGATTTTGAGTTACCCATTGTAATGTAATTATATTCTACTAATCGATATTTTTAGGTATATTTTTTATTTATTTTAATCAAATATTACCGTAACTAAACATTTATTTTAAATCTTTTTTTGTGATATTTTTCCATGCAGTGAAGTCATAACACAGGTATATGTTGAAGAATTACATATATTATCAATATAACTGTACATAATGTGCGGAAGAAACGTATGCAAAGCTACTTGCTTTTCCGACTCACCTGCCCTTAAAGTTATCCAAGTGATTAATATGTAATTACTTGCTTTATCGTAAGTTCAATCATTGCTCGTTTAAAGTCTATAAATTATAATATCCGTTATGATCACAATGCCACAATTTAACTCTTCGACAATTTAAACGCGTAAGTTTATATCTATTGTACTTTGTACATTGACTTAATTTGGCACGAAACCAATTTATAGCGTCACTTATAACTCCTAGGATATAATGTACTGCTACATATTATACCCCAAAAATAATATTTAATAGAAAATAGATATAAGTTCGTAATATATGATACTTACACTAGAATTTAATGCCATGTTTTTACGAGTTTGTCTATTTACAACCTGCGATAAACCACTGTACACCTATCAGCAAAAAATGAGTTTAACGCAAGGAACACTTTAATAGTAAAACTATTTATTAATCACAAAATCTAAATGAATTTGCAAAAAAAACATCTGTACACATAATAACAAACTCTAAGATCAGTTTATTGTAAAGTATTAGTATTATTAGTACATAGGCCTAGTTTTAAGAGATACTACTACCGACGTTAGAAAAGAAGCGATTGTTAGAAAAATATGCATAATCATACCTACTAAATTCGTCATTACAGTTAACGCACATATTTGACAATTGGCCTTTTCACTAGACTTTAAAATTTGACTAGTATATAGTATAATTACAAATTACTTATGCAGATAACGGCATGCGAACAATTAACTTAAATTAATAATTGTCAACATGTGACATTATAAAAGTTTGTAAAGGTAACATATGAAAGCAATGCAAATAGTAACACTTCAGAATAAGGCACTGAAATAATGACAACGTAATTTAACAAACAGAAAATATGAACAAGCCCTGATTTATACTAATTCTTGTCAGAAAATTTTGGACACATTTGATTGGTTGACTGATTCACATAAATCATTATGAAATTGAAGAAAAATCGAAGAACCCTTTTAGGAGATTATTTTTTTTATAATGTAAGACTTTTGCTTACCTTACTACTTACCCTCTATATAACCCTATCCAGTCCGAATTCAGTCGTTTCACCTAAGTCATTATACTCGTGTTGATGATCATCAGATCAACCCTTAATGATGATTTATATCAAAAACGCCATATAGTCTTCATACCAAACTTAACCATTTTAAATGCTATAGATCGTGATATAAGAATATGTTTACAAATATCGATACAAGCTAGAAGTGGCCAATCGTCAAACCAAATCAGTTATGAAAAACAGCAATGTGGAAAATGAAATATATGTAAAGATAGATGTGATCACGAAATCCATAGATTTTGTAAATCTATGTTTTTATGTTACTTTCTTAGACTGCTCTGTGGCCAAATAATTTGCAAATTCCATATAATTTACGATATTTTCTTATTAAGATGGAATTTAAAAATTTTCTCCTATTTATCAAACGGATTATTTATTTCAATTAAAAATTGTTAATATTTTGGCCTACTCATAAAACGATCCAATTACAGTCGAATTGTATCTTGTTTATGATGTTTTATACAAATATTTCCTAACACGATTATTGAAATCTAGTAACATTACAATAAGTTTAAAAGTCAACAACAGATCACCTTGTTATATTGTGATCGACGCGAAATTTATGAAATTATAATATTTTATTATAAATAGACATCAATAATTACAACTAGGTTCTTAGAACATTTTTCTACAACCATCATGATAATAATCACTACATTATTGTAGTATAAGTGAGCTGTACAAAAATAAGAGATCACACATATTGCGTGACATCTTTATTTCGTATAAATTTTAAGCACTAAGGTAAAAGGAGGGACATGGATATCGGGAAGAAAAGGGAAGGCGAAAAAAGGTATGTGAAATTAAATCCGTCAATATAGAATCATACCATATGCCTCATACATTCAAATATGGCAGTAAAAATTGAATTCTTTATGCCTAAAGTAAAAATTTAAATCATGACAGTTTATACCCCGAGCAGTAGGAAATAATAGTTAACTGTTCGTCTAGATATCAATACATGCAGTTATTAATAAGTATAGAAAAAAGGCAAATAGGAACTGGCAGAAAGCTATAATTATATTAGAAGTAATAATATGCACTAAAGTATATGTAAAATTCGCAAAGAATTATACAAAAAGGCGAATATTATGCTCATATTAAACGTAACAATCTGAGTGCTAATATTGCTATTAGGTCTGTATAGTAGTATGTATACAACGTGTAATTTCGACAGAATAAATCAATATTATCTATTTTCAAGCTAACTTTAATTATTTAGTAAGTGGAGAGTAATTACTGTAAATTTTCTATAATACACTAAAAGATTGCCAACAAACATAATTTCACATATATATTCTACCTCCAAACTTTTCCCTTTTGACAAAGGCAAGGTTAGGAGTATAGCCCTTTAATAAGAACAGTTGCGATCTTCATATGAAAATGCATAGTTTTCATTTTATTTTTGAACCATTATGAACAGGAATTATGGGTTGGCTCAACATATTTTTTTCTCGACTAAGTAATCTGTATTTTACTGTAAACTTATTGTATGAAATACACGTTGTATACTTATATTTTAGGATAAATACCTCAGGGTATAATTGTTTACCTCGTGTAAGTGGATTGTTAAGTCAGTTAGCTATTTAAATTATTATTGTATCGAAAGGATAGAAAAAAAGATGCTAATTAAATATTTTCATTCAGATATCAAGTAAAATATTATTTAGCATCTTTAAAAAAGATCAAGTTTCTAAAAGAACAAGATTGCAGTGAAATTTAAATTAATAGAATTGTGAATTTGTTGTTTTCATGATCAATATTGATAGCATCATTCCATAGGTTAAGAAAAGATAGATACCTCATATTAACAATAAATTAACATATTTAGGAATAAGAGAGCATTTAGGATAATAATATTGCGTAAAACAGTACACATAGACATTATTTTACAATGTAAAATCTCGACAAACGTTAACCCTTTTTAAAAGTAACATAATTTATAATAACCAATGAAATGCAAAATTTATAATCATACTACAAAGAGAAGTTTGCGAATGGTCCGATCCGTATTCAGGGTTGCTAAACATTGATTCGACCATATAATCGAATAATGCAATATTTATTAACATTATACTACAAAGAGTAGTTTACGAATGGTCCGACCCGTATTCAGGGTTGCTAAACATTGACTCGACCATGTTATCGAACTCCGGTACCGCGTCCTCGTACATCTTGAGTTGCTGTGAGAGTGTCTCCGAGTCAGTGGAGACAGACTCGACGTCCGTCCACGCGTCGCTGGCGGAGCGCGCTTGCAAGCACTCCTGGTAGAAGTTAGCCAGCTCCGTGATTGGGCTCCCGTCCGCGAACGGAAACTCCTGAAACGCAATTCAAATGTGACAATTTTAGTTCACGGCATTGTCATTGTGGGGACGGTATTATTCCTCCAACGAGGCGGGAGGATCCTCGACCAGTCTGAACTACAGGACTGGCCGGCCGTTAGGCCCCGAGGATTGATGTTTGGAAGTGGTATCGCGATTTAGGAATTGTGACGTCATGTGATGCCACAGTCATTCACGTTTTTTTGCAGTATACATCTTGACATTAACTTTTTTTTTCTTTTTACAACTGCTTGTACTTAATACATATTTAAGTCAGTTTCAGACAGCACAAATAGGAGCCACTGAAAGTCAAGGTCTGCATCTCATGAGGGACGGAGTGGAAATTCTTTTTTTAAAAACACCGCCTAATCATTGTAATTTCTTAATTTTATTTTCTGTATTGTATTGTCTTTTTTTGTTTTATGAATATTTTTGTTGTAATTGTAGTGTTTTAAAAGTCAATGTATTGTCTTTATTTATATTTATTTTACATATCAAACATTTTGATTTTTAGCACTACAAGAGTCATATGAATGGTTGTATAGAAAATGTATGCACCACTATTTTCAAGTAAAGACATGTACTGCAAAAAAACGGAGGAGGAGGACAACACCGTGTGAACTGCGTCTTACGCATAATTGCTTTTGAAACGAATAAACTTCGCATAATTATTGAATTAATATAGTCTGGATTTCAGGTAAGTTTGTGTAAAACCTCACTTAATGTTAGCTAATTTACCCAAAAATATAATAATTTCATCAGAGTTCGCAATGCTATTTTTTTCGAAATTGCGTTGCGCCTGCTTACTTTAATAATATACGAGTGTAAATTGTACATCCGTTCAGTTGTTTTGAGAAAAAATAGTGATTTTAGCATTCAATTTATTTACGCCCAAATACGGGCTATAATTTGATAATTTAAAAAAAATGTACAGTATGTGGGCTCATAATGTTGCATCTGATTAATTTTATTGAAAACACATAAGCATAAAGACATTGCTAAAAGCCATAAATGAAATCGCAAGGCAGCCTATTTATTTAAACATTTTATACTTGATAATACCGGGACTTTGTCCTGTTTAAGAAGGCATAACAGACAAAGTTTTTGCCAAGGCAGGGCATCTAAAATCGAATTCAGGTTTTCGAACACCCTCATGTTAGCCATTAACAATAGTCTAGTGAAAAACTGTTTCACAATATTCGCTTCAGTTTCTTCATAATCGGTTCAGTACTTTTCCGGGAAAGAGTAACAAACATACCTATGTAACATACTCACAAACTTTCGCATTTGTAATATTAGTAGGATTCACATACTTTTCTATTATGTTATGAGTAAGCAACTGTTCAACTTCCATAATTGTACTTGTAGAGTAATCATAGAACATTAAATGCATAGAGCATTTAACAGTGATGATTATTCTACAAAGTAATATATGATTACTCTACATAGACGAAGTCATAATCTTACTACTCTTTAATACAGCCTACGACACTCTGTGAAGATGCAGCTTTGTAATGTTGAAAGAATTTTTGAAATCAGTAGTTTTTGTGTGAAAACATACAAACTTACGCACAGATATTTTTTATAATATTAGTATGCACTAGCAAACTGCCCAAATTTCACTCGGAAAACCATAAAACTGGATCCAGTTCTGTTTAGTCACAAACAAGAACTTCAAAATTATATCGGTTTAGCAGTAATGGAGGTCTTTAACAATGCACACTGAAAGAGTATAAAAATCGCAAAGGCATATAACTGAATGCTTTGCATGTTCTCTTATTAGTTTGCTTATGCCATTTTAATTTATAATACTAGCTTTGCCTTCTAAGAAATACTTTGAATTGTAGTATTCTGTTCTCAAAAACCATGAAATGATGTTATCTCCCTTTTACCCATTCAGCAGTATTTGATTGATTTATAAATACTCCAATTTTCAATTTAAAAAAATTGAAATATTATGGAATGGATATGTCTTTATAGTCATATAACAGATAGAATTTTTTTAGAGAAAGGTCGGTGATCAGTCAGTAGGTGGTGTCCTGTATAAGACATTTTCAATTAACTTTCACTCTGGGGATTGAACCCAGGATATTCTGATTACTCTTATGCTTGGTGAGGCAAAACAAGAAGGAATAGCTATATAAATAAACAGATAAAATATTTTGACTAAAGACATTTCGCCACAGCTAACACTCAGCTTATAAACTATTTTGCTGTGCATTATTCCAAAAAATCATATTTTCATTATGCTCTAAATAGTTATATACACACTAAGCATAGTCATATATAAAAAACAAAAGAAAGTTTGCTTAAATGCCTACGAAATAAAATAAAAAAATTACCATAAGACTGGCATATTTCTCTTTAGATTTTGGCATCTCTACAGCTTTACTGGCATACTGAGCTAATGCGTTTGTCGTCTCAGTACTGGGTCCAGGTTTTGCCAATGCCTCTGCCATAGACAATAGTTTCATCTTCTGAAAATAAATGATAATTTGTTGTGAACATAGTTTAGTTTTAAAATTTAGTAGTAATAGTTTAATATAAAATGTGTATAAAAAAATAAGAATTGGCATAATATTATGTAAGTGATTCAGGTACAAATGGATGCACCTCTTTATTTAACATCTCATAATTTTGTCTTAATACATCTGGCGTCATTAATAAGTCCAAAATACACTTGATAGAATGTATTGTCACTTCTAAATGGAAACACATATTCAGACTACTAAATAAAACTTTAATTTACACTATTTCCACTTTTAATAAATAATTTCATATAATACAACTGTTTTCAATAATTCATCATTACCTGATGAAAAAATAATAGTTTATACAACAATTTGTAGTTCTATCCCCACAAAAATAGGTATAAAATAATTATGTGAATGTGAAAATAGTGTAAATGAAAGTGTTTTGATAGTAATTTGAATCAAAAACTTCACTAATTCTATAATTCATGTTAAAAGTGAAGCTTACTTTCTCCATTTTATCTTTTTCTGCCAGAAGCCATGCCATTGGAGGTTCTGGTGGGAGCTGCTGACTCAAAGCATCATGCAATTCCTTGATTTTAACTGTGTCCACAAACGCACCAGCCGTTAATGGTTTAGACAGGTCAACTTTCTTCTTTTCATTGTGATTTTTCCTGAAATATTTGTTAGTACTATTATAAGACTTGAATGAGTTATAAATATTTTAAAGTTATCATATAATACATATGCACATGATTATATATACAGACATACAAGAAATAGGTTGTAATTATCATAAATAATAATGGTACAAAATATACCTTGGACTTTCTCTTGGAAAATGATCACTCTTCACCATAATGTCACTGTTGGAAATATTTTGAACTTCACCATAACTCGGTGCTCTACCCCGAGGTTCAGGTAGTATTGCCATTTCTGTCCTATACACAACATCTATTTGGATCATCCCAATTGGCATTCTTAATTCACTCACTTTGATGCTTTTATTTTTTTCACCTGAAATTAAATTCACATAATTAATAATGTTGAAATCTGTGGGGTGGGACAAAATGAGTGAAAAAAACTATATCAAACCTAATAAATCTAAGTTTGGTTTGCCACCATATATTTTGTGTGATATTTTGTAGCTATCTTTGTTCTGCAACCTTGACATTTTATAAGCTGGAGTTATCCTAGATATGCTTAGTGTTGATTTCAGTATAATGCTCATTCTATAATAAATTGTGGATATTGACGTAATGCTGGCATCACAGCCAGGAACCATTTTGATTGTCCACAGCTCCAATACCATCTCATCTCCATCATTGGTTCGTAAAGAAATTTCTATACATAGTACATTTGACAAGGCTTCTACAACTTCCCCATTTAACACTCTCTTTGTGTCATTGTTTACTTCAGGAACATCAGGTATAGATAAGTTAAACTGTAAAGATAGTTAATTAGTGTTGTCTTAGGCAGGTTAAATGGATAATTTACAAAATTTATAACTATTAAATTTGTCAAAACAATATACAAGACAATAAATACCCATTGTAAATTATTCTGTGAAGCCGCTACATCGGTGGCTTCTTCGGATAACTTTGCTGAATTGTATACATGACTAATTTTTTTTCCCTGCCTACTTTGCACTACTATTTGAGCAACTTTCAAAGTCAATATCTTTGTAAACTTATACAACTTTAGTCTATCTTGAGCTTCCGAGCTAGACATGCTGCACCTATTTCACGATATTGTTTATCCTTCAAAAATCCACTTTCTGCGCATCGAATACATATTGTTGTTTCTCGCGATGTTTAAGGTCTATCATAGCACATGTTGTTAACCCATGGCGTTAGTATTACATCGAATATTATTAATGTTATTAACAGTTCAATTTTAGTACTATAATTTCATTTATTTTGTTAGGTATAAAGAATAATGAACTTTATATCACGACACGACATATAATCAATTTTAGTCTATGATTTTTGTTAATCGACTACAGACCACTCAATAGAGTAATAGACATTCCGTAGTCATAGATAAAATATCCTCTCCGAAATATTACTCGATATCTTTGTTTATTATTATTCATTTAATAATTGATATTTTACCTTTAATGTCTATGCTCAGAGTAGGTGGGTACTTAAGGAAAACCCACATTTTGCAAAAAAGTGTGCAGTCCTTCCCGTTTTCAATTCTAACACTAAATGAATACTTTAGCTTCAATTTTAATAAATACAGTTTAAGTCAAGGGGCAAACCAACTTCGTAACACATTCTATAAAACTCTCTTCTGAGAGATTCTCAGAATCTATAAAAAAAATTATCTGAATGATGTGGCAGATGATTTATCATTTAAATTACCAGTAGGCGTAGCGTATTATCTACAATGAGCCTGCAAGTAAGCAAGCATTTGTCTCACCACATTATTAAAAAAAAGTTTTTAGCTTTAGGAAATATTTTTTTTGATATCAACTTGAACTTTGAACTATCTGGTTATGACAAGGTAGTTCCGGTTCATTGTGTACTTACCAATATATTATATTAATAAAACGAAGGTTTAATTAAATTAATAGTTTATTATTTTTAAACCAACAGCCAGACATTATCATTAATATAATATTATATTTGTTTTTACATATGGTTAATCATATTATAATTTACAACCTGACTTAAAAAATTGATTATTTTCTAAAATATATTCTTAATAATTTATAAAAATTTTAACAATAAAACATATCGACAATCGACTTACGGCCGTTTTCAATATTCTATCTATCCCTTGTTTTGCTTACTAAAGTCAGGCAAATCTATCTATTTGCACTTACTTTCATTTCGATATCCTATCGACGGATAGCCTGTGTTATCGCTTTTGATAATCAAATGTCATTTAATCTGAGATTACAATCTATCCATATGGTTTGATACGTTATTGGAAACGGCCGCTAGTATAGCTTTATCTATTGTAACTTGGCAACAATATTATGAATTGAAATTTAAATCAATTTAAGTTTCATTCTTTAAATAGGTATTTTATCACCTCCAGGTTCTGTATTTTCAAAAGACCAATTAATTAAATAAATTAGCCTCATTCAATAAGATTATCATATATTTTATTTAGGTATTTTGTAATTTAATAAAATATGCATGAATTAAATACACATTACATATCTGTAAAACATTATGGTTGCTATAAACCATTCTTTCCTTAGACCTACAATGTCTTTTTAAAATGTTATGGTGGTGGTAGATCTAATGTTTTTCTGACCAATCTTTCAGCTATTTTATTGAATTGAACACGATCTTCTCGCCACATTTTAGCTGCATCAACATTAGCGCCACTCTCATCATTTGGCTCTGTAAAAAAAAAATGTAAGCAACATTGTTTAATCATCCTTATAATTCATGGTTGTGAAGTTGGTGTTGTTAAATAGCAGCCATGATAAGCCATTCTTACAATTATTTGGTAATGTCAGTATTGCTTATTGATAAATGACACAATCAAACTGGTTTAATTGATACAGTTCACAAGTCATTAGTTTGAAGTGTAAAGAGATCATTAAGTAAATATACTCTTATATTTTTTCAAAACATATACATATAACCAAAGAAATGGGTCAAAAAACTCAATTTTTTTATGTCAAAACCATCAACTCATAATAATATGTGTTGCAATAGGAAAGGGTTGGGATTAAAATTAATTTAAAATGCTACTATTTCATGAATTTTATGTGGGCGAGTACAACTGTGGCAAAATTGGTGTTGAAGCTATGCTTAAATCCCACTTTTAACACACTGAATGGATTGATGTCAACACTTCAATATATCATACATTTTATTAGAGATCATACTGTGCATTATTGCGAGTGTACTTTGAGAATGTTTCTTAAATTAACGAAAAACAAAAGAAGTAAAACTTATAAATTGTAAAAACTTAATTTTGACTATGTACCTGCCAACATACTAACAACTGATAAAAGTATTTTCTCTACACTTTGGACAGGAGACCATCTTTCTGCGCTTGTTTCATATCCCATAGGGTCATCACCAGGTGCATGAAGAATAGATATACAGACTCTTCCATCTGCATAAACTAGAATATCAAAGATACAAACATTTCAACAACCATGGAAACATATTGAATTAAGTAAAATTTTGAATAAATTTGCCAAGACAACAGTATCAATGAAAACAATGGAACATAACAATACATTATAACAATTTTGCTAAATGATAAATGATAACACACATTATAATTGAGACAAAAAGGAAAAATTCAAGAAAACACAACTACATCAGCAATAATTATCAGCAATCTTAACTTTCAGTTGTGTTGATACGAAAAGCATTCAGCGTTTGCGTTTTGCTTCTCTAATTTAAGAGAAGTAGAAAGAGTGGAGGCTGCTTGTTGATGTTTGAAGAACAAAATTGTTACAAATAAAGTAAATAGTATTCTAGAGATAACTCACTATTTGGATGAAACATTTCACATATAAACTGCATTTTGGGAGGGCTTAGTGGATAATCAGGGGGAAATTGTAGCTTGGCTGGGAAAATGCCTCCTTCAAAACATGTTCCTTCTGGACCTCTAAAACAAGTCAGGTTCATTTTTATATTATGACATCTACATATACATTTAAATGTGTAATAAGTAACAAAATAGTATCTTAACATACGTTATTAAAGCTTCCCATTCAAAAAAGTTTTCTTCATTAACAGGGCCTGCTATAATACCCTCTGGTGGATTTAATGTCAGCTCTGTTAAACAAACATTTCAATTAAATAAGTAAATAACAGTTCACAGCATTTTATATTAATTCTGTAGTTGTATGTACTGGAAACGACCCTGTATAATTTACTATAATATAATTGTTTACTCAATTTAACATTATATTGAATATTTAGTTAAACATTGCAACACGTAATTTGCAAGTTAATTTTCGTTACGTAAAAATGATTAACTTGAATATTTTGTATGCTAATTATTAAAAATCATTAAATATTTACGCAAGTAAGAAATACAAAATAAAGTGATATGGTAAATATTGTACTTTCAATAATTTTATATAAACAATTTAATTATAACGAGTTTAACAAACTGCTTACGTTTATATTCGGCCATAAGCCGTCTCAATGCTGATCCAGCCATCATATTTTCAGTGTGGTGCCTTCCTGACGATCCCATAAACGTATAAATATTATTAATTCTCTATGAGAGTTTTAGAGCTCAATCCCAAAGGATAAGCAGTTGATAAATAAATGAATAATTCGTTTTTAATACAGAAAGAAGTTATCCAAAACTTCAGAAACCACAAATATTATGTGGAATTGAAAATAGACGTATCAATTCAACGTATGTCAATTGACAATTCGATTTGACTAATGACATTTGACAATCAAAGACAACGTGTATCTAATAATAATACCATGTGTACTTATACAGAATTAATTACTCTATGGATATTGATTTTCAGTATAATAATTATATATTTTTTCGTCCCAATAAACATGAAATTTATCTTATTTCATATCATCACACACCGCCTTCAGTCGACATTACGAAGTTAGTGTAAAATATTATAGAATGCCAGTGCTGTAGCTAATGAAGAATGTTAACAAATTTTGATTTTTAGCTTTTCATATTGTTTTTTTTAACTAAAAAATACTGTTGAAAAAATTATTTTTTACGTCAATTAGTTTTTGATTTATAAGCAAAACAAATCGTAACGGCCCGACGCGGCGATTGCGGCAGTGTGACGTCATAAAACAGACAGCTCATGCGCTCGCTATAGCGCTTCCCACACGTACTATAGTTGCTGCGAAGTAGCGCGGCCCGCGCGGCATCTGTTTTGTGACGTCACAAGCGGTCACGTGACTTTAGCGGAACTCGAAAGTTTAAAAGCTTATAAAATGAAAACTACTTGGTATTTTTGACTGCAACAAAAAACAGTGTATTTGTATAGGTACAAGCTATACTGTAACAAACTTTCAACCTATTTGGCATACCTAGTAACATTCTCCATTCTGTAAAGGGGCCCTTTGAGCGGAGGAGGGATGGCAAAATAAAACTAAATTGTTACAAATTTACACCTAAAATATTATATTCTTCTTGGAGATTTTGAAAAACGATTATTACAAGGAAAAATAATCAACGAACTTTTCATGAAGTATCTTCTGAATATTTTTTTTTGTTTTCTTTTCAGTTTAATAAAAATAAGCTAAACAAATATTAGTCAGCGCATCTTTTTACAACAAAGTTTTATTTTCATACAATATTCTTGTATTTTTGTAGTTATTATGAGACTTCAAGTTCATATAAATATACGTTAAATTTGAATTAGTG
>LQNK01000508.1:1458697-1486322 GCA_001586405.1 Phoebis sennae
AATTGTTACAAATTTACACCTAAAATATTATATTCTTCTTGGAGATTTTGAAAAACGATTATTACAAGGAAAAATAATCAACGAACTTTTCATGAAGTATCTTCTGAATATTTTTTTTTGTTTTCTTTTCAGTTTAATAAAAATAAGCTAAACAAATATTAGTCAGCGCATCTTTTTACAACAAAGTTTTATTTTCATACAATATTCTTGTATTTTTGTAGTTATTATGAGACTTCAAGTTCATATAAATATACGTTAAATTTGAATTAGTGACGAGAATTGAGACTCAAGAAATAAATTTTATTTTAGGCGAATCACCCATTGTAATTTAATAATCTATAATAAATAATAATTTAATATTATTGTCTTTGGTAGTGAAGATGAATTGGCGCGAGACCGTCAACGAGTGTTTCGTGTAAAATTATATAATGTGAGTGGTTATAAATTGGCGCGAGACCGTCAAGGAGTGTTTCGTGTAAAATTATATTTTTTGAGTTCAGACAAGAACATATAGATAAGAGTTGGAAGAAAATTGATAACAGAAGAGGCTGTATGGACTTTAGATTCCCTTGCCTTTCCCTTACGGGATAAATTAACCGAAAAAAAAAGTAAAATTATATTTTTTGAGTTCAGACAAGAACATATAGATAAGAGTTGGAAGAAAATTGATAACAGAAGAGGTTGTATGGACTTTAGATTCCCTTGCCTTTCCCTTACGGAATGAATTAACCGAAAAAAATGTCTTTGGTAGTTACGTATGATTTTGATTTATAGAAATGACAATATTAATTAAATAAAATATTAATGAATAGGTAATTTATTGAAATGATTTTCTTCTGTTAGTGGTTCTTCCTGTTACATTTAAAATATAAAAAAATAGCTACGCTCAAATTTTTTTAATATGATCATGGAACAAATTAATCCACATATTCAATCATCGTGTCCTATCTCTGCAAATTGTAGCAATGAGTTTATGCAGGTAAATTTTTGTTCTATTATGTTTTCAATGCTATTTGTATAATATTTGGAAATTATAATACTCACAGATTAGTAATTACACAATCATACAAAGTAAAATTAAGTCTTTCAAAATTTTAGAGGACTGTACCTTGTCAAGAGGAGATATCACAAATTTACGAATGTCGTGTTTGTAAGAAAACGTTTTATAATACTATTGCCTTGCAAAATCATAAAAAGTTACAGCATGATACCGATGGGACCAACAGTGAAACGGAAAAATGCAATTTAAGAAATTATAATGTAAGATGTTTAATTATATCCATAGAATAAAATTAAATTAATAAGTAAATGTTGAAACTAATACAGTATTTTTATACAGAATTTTGAAGCTCTACAAGATTTCAAATTTATACCCTCGAAGAACTCAATTGAAGATTCAATTAATGTCGATAACAGTTTATTAAAACGTACTTTTAGCGTAGATACTAGCTATATCATTGTAAACATAGAAGGCGAAGAGGACAGTATTAAAGCAAAAAGATCACGACTCGATGGAGTGCTCCGCAGAACTCAGATTAGGACACCAAAGCCACCAGTAGATTTAAGGTTTAATTGCTCAATTTAAAACATAATTTGTAGGTATATCTTTTATTTATAATAATCCATAAACTATGTGATATTTTACTTTCAGGGGTCCATTTACCTGCACTCTGCCATCGTCGTATCGACCGGATTTACAATGTCATCAAATATTTTTCAATTGCTGCGAATATTCCTTGCATTATCGAGAGAAGCATACTAAACGACGAAAAGCTGCTTTACGTTGTCAAGTATGCGAGAAACGTTTGGATAGAGATTTATCCGCGACGACGGCACCGACACAGTACAATACTGCAAATAAGATCACTTTTCCATGTCGCTTGTGCGGGCTGGTGTTTCTTGAGAGAGTGAGGTACGAAGAGCACAATCGTCTGATGCATGCGAAAATGAAACCGCACCAATGTTCTATTTGCGCTAAACGCTTCACGCAGCAAGGTGGGCTGCAACAACACATGCGCATGCACACCGGCATTCGTCCTTTCGTGTGCTCGTTTTGTTCAAAAGCCTTTACTCAAAAGGCGGGCTTGGATCAACATTTGCGTACGCATACGAAAGTGAAACCGTTCAAATGCGTAATTTGCAGCAAATGCTTCTCACAGTCCGTTCACTTACGTCAGCACATGCGAACGCACACAAATATTCAGCCTTTCGAGTGCCCGTACTGTGGGAGAAGATTCAAACAAAGCAGCCACTTAAACTTCCACATGCGTTCTCATGTCGGAGAAACTAATGGGCTGATTATTGAGGAATACGCTCAAACTATAGATCAGCAGGATCAGATAGATTTTTTAAATTTGGCGAATGTTCAGCCTGTACAAGACGGGGAAACAATTTATTACGCAGCAGAACTAGCCCCGTTGCCACCGACATTTCAAACTCCCATTTCCTTAAACCCACAAGTTATGTTTTTTGAAGATAATATTACTAAATAACAGATAAATATATTTGAGAAGAAAAAATTGTTGGTGTTGAATCCCAACTTAGTTTTAAGTTATAATTAAATGAACGTTGTTTAAGTTTCTTGTCAGAATCTATATTATAAAATAAATGCTAGTTTGTTAAGACTTATATTTTCTTTCTTTCTAATAATTTAAATCGTTAAAATTCCAAGAACTGAAGATTTCTTAATTAAACTTTTGCAATTCTTTACCAAAATATGCTATTTATTTACTCCCATCACGTATAATATTTGAATGTATGTAGCTACTAGTAACAACCCAGACAATTTCCTGCACTTTCCTGTGATAAGTTTTTTAAAACAAATATTTCATTCATGATATTACTTTTTTGAAATTATATCATCGACACTAATATTATGATATTAATTTATTTATTAAAAGAGGGAAACTTTGTTTGTTTGTAATGAATAGGTTCAAAAACTAATGTACCGATCTTAAAAATTCTTTCTACATTCGAAAGCTAGATTATCGACGAGTAACATTGCTTTATAATAGGTGTTATAAGATTATTCTACGGGAGCGAAGCCGTGCGAAAGATCTAGTATTTCATATAGATATAGTGGTGTTCAGTCAGTGGAAAGACTACTTTTGCAAAAGTAATAATATCAAGGTATATTCGGGCGTGGTCGTAAAATTTTCTAATTACTAGGGAATCATAATGATTGAAGAGCTACCTTTGTTGTGCAACCAATGCTTGCACTCCGACTGCGATGGCGCAGTAGATGCAATCAATGCGTTTTTAGTCACCCTATTTCAGTCTACAGCAAGCACTTGAACTTATCGGTGACCGGTGTTTTGTTGACAGGTAAGACTATGCTCAAACATTAAAAGATCCGAATTTACCTCAAAATAATCAATGATATATATAATATATAGCTATCACCTTAATCAATTTCGTATTTTTCGCCCCAAAAATCATGATAATAAGATTCATAGAGATATTTCATCCCGTCGAGGACATGCGTCGTAGAGCAAGCGATCAATAACCGCGACAATAGGCTGGGCGTTGTTTATTTGGGGGTATTTTAGTAATGCAATGACGAGTAGTCAAAACAACGGAGCGTGTGGCCGAGACGCGGTTACATTTTAGTCTTTTGTATATTTTCTTAGAACCGAGTACGATGATGCAGCGAAAACAAAGGGAACGCGCTGATGGCTGTATCCTGAACAGATATCTTTTAATTTTATCGTACCGAACCCTTTTTCTTTTCGCTTATAAATAACATAATAGACCAAAACGCAACTTGAAAAAGTTTAAACATATTGGAATGAAATCATACCTACATATCTTCAAATTTAAATTTTTCCTTTTATATTTATTAAATATTCCATATAAAAAGTTAAGCTTATTTAAAATCAACATATGTTCTTACAAAAATTCGTTCATAAATTTTGCGTTCTGTTTCTGCGCAATTCACACCCGATATCTAGTCTATATCGACCGCCGCGGGCGGGTGTGTTGTAAAACATTAGCATTTTTTCACAACGTCGTGCCCACTAAAACTTTTAACCTCGACCAGAACACATGTGGCCGATCTGGCCGTGATTTACATTTGTTTACATCCGCCAACCAAGGGTAACCTACCTATGGAAGGGTTGATTCCAAAACGGTTTTAAAACAAAGCAAAAAATCCCGCGCATAATGTTTTAAGTCGATAAAAAATAAGCATTTTTAAATCAATGGCACAGTATTTTAAGCTTTATAAACAGAATATTTCATAATAGTAATGTATGATTTTTCATCTTTTTAATTATTAAAAAAACTTACACAAGCTATTAACCAGCCTATAACTTTCCTTTTACCTTATATATGTACCAATTTTTGACTTTCAAAACACATGAAAAGCTTCAAAGTTAAAATCAATAATGAACTATTAACAATAATTTCTTTATATGCATTTCAGAGTGCTGATAAATCCGTCAAACTGAAGATCATAAAAGCTTGTAAAATGGAGCAGAACAACGAGGTGGAGTGCGCTATGTGCAAAATAGGGCTGGCAAGCCTCAACAACATCCCGCTCGAACTTCGTAAGTTTGTGCGGGAGGCGGCATATGAATGGTCGTTCTTGTCCAGTAACAGGATCTATAATGAGCAAGATATTCCACGCCGTGGGCGCCACAATTTTCTTGTCCCAATTTATCAACCCATCGAGGATTACCAAGAGTACAATGCTTATAGGCGGGTGAAGAGGAACTGTGGAAGTAATTAAACGCAAGAGAAAAAAAATGCAGGTAAATTTATTAGTGCGAAATACAGCGAATATCATTTCTTTGTTATAAGATGGCATATGCAATTATATTTTTCTTTTTCAGAATACGGAGAATAGAGCCGATTTCATTTTGGAAGAATGACTACATGACTATAGGTATTAGGATTAAGGATTTTCGACAACGTTTTTAAAATTGTATTATAGCTAAAATTAAAAGCATTATTATGTTCTTTTTCGCCTAGTACTTAAAATAAGTTAAAAATTTCGAGCCACATTACATTTTATGCGAATTTTTTTTTGTGAAAAGTATGAAAGAGTATTTGCGAATTTTATTTCAGTTTAGCACGTTTGGAAAAAACATTATGTTATATTATGTTTATAAATTATGTTAGTAATGTGACTTAATTTTTTGTTCATAAAAGAATAATTGGTTACATTAATTTAATGAGAAAATAGGTTAAGGATTACTAAATTTAAAAATACCCCAAACTCTCTTAAGTGACATATTTCATGCTAAATAAACGTCATTTAGATAAACTAGGGATATTTTTAAATTAAGCATTAAACACTCTTCTTATATTTTTATAGATTTACTTTTCATTAGAAAAGTAAATTTTAAGATCTTAGAAAATTATTTTATTATTGTCTGAAATTTTTATTTTTGAGAAAGACGTTCAGATCTATCTTTGAATTATAAAATATTATTAACATTTATATTACTTTCAGTAATACTATTTGTTTTGTTTATTTATTAATTTCAAGATAGGTATTTTTATATTTTGAACAGGGGTGCATATTCAAGTGTATGTATACTTTTTCTTTTTCGATATATCTACGTTAATGTTATAATTAATTACAAAAACACCCTGTTCTTTGTTATAGCACTTATTTACTCTTGCACAGTGATATTATAATAATCGATAGTGTATCAAGAGTGGATATTTCAATCGATACCAAATTCCAAGTGAAAAACACTATCGATTATTGTAACATCACATAAAGTCTATTTTTTTAAATATTTTATTAATATACCTATCAATATTTTGTATGATTTATAAAAAATAGTAAGTAAGTTTAGAGAAAAAAAACAATCCGCCATTAGACAGGCCCGAGGTATTTATTGCCTTCGTGGGGAGTCTCTTGGTGGGGAAAACTATCCATTAGATTACGGCTCATTCTTCCAAGCATATTTATCTCCTCTTTGATGTTCACACCGGCACTATATATTCGCACGGTATTAATAAATGTGTAAACATGATATTGAATTTTCATTGTAATACCAATCCTTTTAAACAATTGTCATTTTGAAAATAATAATAAATAATAAAAACCTCTCTTCGTTAGCTGTCCTATTGCGGGCTGCGAAATTATTTTAATGATATTTTATTATATATATTTTTTATGTGTTATCCCCATATCACAGTGATACGTATAATTCATAACTTTTTTATATCTTACTGAAGCATATATAATAGGCATAAAACTATCATAATTTTTGGCCTTTTAATTATTGACGGTTTTCTTCTAAACAACTTTCTTATGAAAGTAAATTACAGCGATAGATATATAATTTTATCTCAAATAATAACTAAAAAAATAACTCAAAAAGATATAATATAGATAACAAATGTAGTAGAATTTAGGTAAGTTTCTGGTTGCTCACGATGAATTTCAGGATTACTATGCATATTGTTCAGGGAAATATAACAAAATAATATATCTAAGCTAAATCCAGGATTGAGAAAAATAATGGGTCTGTTTATTTTAAATAAAAATAACAAAAAATATTATGTCTCATAATTTTAAACTCGTTACCTGAAATATAACACACAAACTACGTACAATAAAAACAACGATTGCTAATTTATGAATACTTAACAAACTGAAAAATATGTTTGTCAAGCGAAATACTGGAATTTCGCCTTGTTTACAAACAAACCCAATACAATGTTACCGTACTTCCCCTACTACATCCGCAAAATATTGCTTGATTTCTATGTATTTTGATTTTTTTTTTGTGTTAAGGGTAACCTAACTTGTAACTTGTAACAGCAATGAATTATCGTGACTTTAAATTATCAATGTTTTTAATAGAACTTAATTTAAGATTAATATCTGTTTATTTTATTATATAGTGAGTACTTGAATAAAATGCAATTTCATACCGTTAATAAAATTTTAATGGATTTTAAACGCGGTTAACAACTTTGATTTAACTCTACGTATAAGACGCTTAAAAGAGCGAATAATAAGTAAGTCGATGATTTTAATATATAACTTTTTTATCGACAATTTTTTTACATGATCACAACTATAGAAATGTCAGTTTAAGAAGTGTCACAGAGATCAAGCTATATTTTATGGAGAATAGTTTTTTGTTAGATACTTCTTGTGACGTACAAAATAAGGTTTTGCCTAATTTGGAGCCAAATGTTAACCACGTAATTTTGAAATGTTAATTGTTCTCAAAATAAATAGATTAATATTACCGCGAACGTGTGCAATCATCCTTCAGGAACAGTTTTTCCCAAGATTGGCAACACTTCTATATCAGCATATCATTAACAAGTTGACACTTTTGGCGGTCGACATTTTGTTTACGAAAACAATTAAGTACTGAGCTCTTTTTAACTTCTCAATGTACCTATTTATGTTTTAAAGTACCCATATGAGTATTCCATATTTCTACTATTATAAAATATCTTTTGTCAATTATTTGAAATGACGCAACTTGAATTTTAAGAAATATTAATATACTATTACTATTTCAATTACTATTTTCAACAAATTTACCTGATTCAAACTGCTCTATCCTGCTTCTTACTAACATAAATTAAAAATTCCTATCGCTAAATTCTATATGATTCTGACTTAAAATTTCTGTAACTCTCAATAAACCCGAGTAAATTATATTTTATCGTTTGTGCAGATGCACAGTTTTCTTTTAAATTGATAAAAACATACGAGTAGTTATATACTTATATGATTTTCAAAGTAAGTAAGAGGGAAATTAAGATAGGGTTTGAAAGGAAGTTGTTAACCTTTTGATATTATCAATTAGATCGTGAAACAATATGCGCTATGCAAATAGCCCAACATTTTATTACGAAAGTATATTGTACCGATGTACAAGCTAAAACTTTTGCGTTATGTGTATTATACTTTAATGAACCATTTTCATGAAACATGAGCCGTCTCGAATCTCGTGATAGTAGAGATATCGTACGGTAGAGTCGTCAAAGTAGAGATCTCGAAAAACTCATAGAAATGGACTGTGTTGCTTGACGGTCGCCATTTTTTTTCGATTTATTTCAATCTGAATATGATTTAGAACGCGCGAGAATCGGCCTCATGGGGTCTTCATTTGACATTTTTTACGGCCTTTATAACATTATCAACAACGCCACAAAGATTTAAACACCTTCACACGAGTTTTCTATATCAAAATAATAATATATTTCCTACTTGTGCGGTAAGTACAAAAGCCGGCCTTTTCAAGTCGCCGTCAGACGATATTGTTTACATTCGGCCCTCTAGTAATGGATGCCCATGATTGTAGGTGTGAACAGGAAGATGTCACACACATACACACACACAAGTGAATGTTTACTCGTATTTCAAAGATAGTTTGAACTTCTATACTTTTTGGTCTGAAGGTGAATGTAATTTTTATACTCTACGTGTACCTATTAATATATTTGTTTTTAATTTTTGTATTTTTCATAATATTTTAAAAATTTTGAAGAAATTAATACTAATGTATTTGTATAAAATAACCCCATTTTCGGAGCTTTGCATCTAAAATTTTGAAAATTTAGAATATAAATGATTATTATGAAGAAAATTTACCCGTAGGTCGTAAGTTGTTACAGCCATATAATTGTAGCTACCTACGTGTGAATTTCACACACACGTAGATATTTTCATACTATAAAATCCGGCCGATACATAGACAGCTAGTGTTTTCTTTGGAAAAATGCCGAGCGAGACTGGCACATGTTCCTAACTGATCACTTCACTTGAAATTGAACGCGTTTGTACCAGAATTAATGAGAGTAATGTGCTTTATACTTACTCACATACATCTCTAATGAGTCAGCAATGAAAAATACAGAGATTTCGGCTTGCCGCCGCTCGTGGGTGGTAAAAACATATTTCTTGTTTCGAAGCTACGGGAATATCAAATAGGTTGTAGACGGTAAATAATAAATAAAATATCAAGTCATTGAAAAATAAAATAAAAGGCATGGATCATGAAATAATGAAATCTACTTTTAGAAACATGTTTATAAAAAATATATTCATAGAATTTAATTTTCCGATCAATTTCATTTACATATTATGTACCGTTAAAAATATTTTCGTATTTTACGAATTGTGATCTAATAATCCATTTTGAATTATCTGAATAACTAACCGCTCCTAGAATTATGTTTTGAAATTTGTATTGCGTACTAGGCTGTTTCGATTCTGCGAAACATTTATAGACAAAAATAACCATGCAGATGAAATCGTTGGAATAAATCTATTCGCTTCCTGAAGTCTGTTTCTTATTAAAACATTTGCTCACAAAGCAGCGTTCGTGTGAAGCTCCGTCGCGAATGCCTTGCTGCGTCGAGTTCGACGACGGACGCGATCCACATGGCCGCCTCGTCATAAAATGTAATTTACGGGCTACTCGCCTGCAAGCGAACGTTTTGTATGCCTTAGTTTCGGATCAAACACGGCTCGCTTTCAACACCTGATAATGTTCAAGTTGATGGCTTTTACATAGCCGGGAAAATGTTCTTTACAGGTGTGATTGGATTGCTACTGAACATCCCTAACCTGTTTTTATATATAACTTGTTGATTAAACTTATTAATCTGCGCTTGTCCTTTTTACAGTATCACAACTGTTAAACTTTAGGCTTTAAAACTTTGTGTTGAAGTTGAAACCTAGGTACTAGGAAAACAGGAATAGAAGGGAGTTAAATAAGTAATCTAGACCCAGACTTACGCATGCGTTATGAGAAAATGTAAACTTAAAATTAGAAAAGGATAGCTGTATGTGATTGATGTCCACTTACAGTATTTGTTGAAAATAAATTAAGTTTGTTGCATTGGCTGGCTGATCAGTCGACGCATCGAATAGTTCAAGTAGTTTTTTTATGATGAGAACTTATAAAACGCCATACAATTCTCTAGCACCGTAGCTAGTTGCTTTTGAAAATATTTAGTCCTGTGACTAGATTCAATATTAATCATAGAATAGTAGATATGTTGTTAAGATTTTATTACGTTATGTTGCAAAACATGAATGGTATAAGAATTGCAAATTAAAAAAAATATATAAAAACAATAAAAGGCAAAATAAACAAGTAGTATACAATGGTATAATATATAAAAAGCTGATGAAAGTTTTGCGCCGATTTTTACGAAAATAAGAACTGCACTATTGGAATTTAGGCATTTTTTTTATCTTTTCTAGCCAGTAATCTAGTCTAAAATAAGTGTTGTGCTAAAATTTCATCTGAAAACTCACCTTGTAGAATATTATATCTGTAATGATGTATTATTCTATATTAATTTCCATCAACAGTTCTTAACTTCTTAGAGTTCTTCTTCTTATAGTACGAGATCCGGCTGCATGGATATGCAGATATCTGTTTATCATTCATCATTTTTACAACCCGAAGTAGCGCGCGCATTCTATCTCTCTTTCTTACAGTCATCTAGAGTAGAAATCAAGAATCCAAATGATGGAAACCTCTACTTGTGGCACTTATTTTTGAGGCAACTATAAACTTTAATTTCCCATGTAATTGAACTAAAAACAATGTTAAGTGTGAATAATGAACAATAATAATATATCTGTTTACATCTATTAAATCATAGATTGCGGCCGACTGAGAGAGACTCCCATAATTTTCTTTTAAATGACGTTGGATTCACATAAAAAATATTTAATTAAAGGTAATTGCGGCCAAATTTTGATAGGCAACCTTGTTGTAGGTACACTATTCTACTAACATTTATCATTCATAAAAATTTAGTTTCATCAAATAAATAGATACCTTTTTTTTATAACATATAGGCAGACGTTTGACCGCCATCCCACCTGATGTTAAGTGGCGATAAATATAAAAAAAGATACCTGCAGAATTGCAGATCCATGCAGCTGGATCTTAGACTATTAAGAAAGTTATCATAATTACATCGTTGTTTATGCATGAAGTCACCAGTGTACATTGTAACAAAATTACATTTGTAAATATTCAGAAGAGATATAAAAATGCATTATCAGCGAAAAATTTTCCAAGAAGACCTACTCATGTGTAAAAACTTTGTATTTGATTAAATGTGCTTTGCTTTGTACTACCCGATACCTTGTTGATAATTATAACTGATAGTAGTAATATAAAATAATAAACTTTGTCCGTCTAGGAAATCGTACGATCCGGTACGGATAAACAAATTATACAGCAACAATGAAACTGTATAGGGCATAGTAATGTCTCGAAACTTTGTAATTTTTAATAAAATACTTAGGAATTTATTTGTATTCATAGTAGTAATTCTGGACATAAGGACATAAAATCCCGTCAAAATTATTGAAATAGAGGCATTTAATAATTTCTATTTAGAGAAAAACACATTTTTACTTTTCAAATTCCTCTATTTTAATGGGTAATGATGCATTGATTCAGAAATTGGAATCCAGATAATCAACTATCAATTCATGTGAAACGGTAACGTCTAATTGCGTACGAAAAATTAAGGCGAAACCGTAAAAACCTCAAAGCTAACATCGTTTGGTCGTAAACAGTGATGAATGGAGGGTTCAAGATCAGGCAATGACTACACGTAGTCGTAGTGATGCGCCATCTTGTGGGCGGAGCTATGAATCCCACGTCGTGACGTCACAGGCATTTTTCTTCCCTTTCCCACGTGCGCTGGTGCTGTGCGCTAAAAAGAGTGGCTGTGAATAAAGTTGGAAACTTTTACGCGCAAATTGCTTTTCAGTTCTTACATATTACAAGTTATACCGTCTCTACATCTTTGTTTACAGGGCTAAGAGCAGTATGTATTGCATAATATTAGAACATGGATTTAATACAGTATTTTATAAAAATAGACACATAATTTTTCCTTTGGAAATTCGTATCTGCGTACGGTGCGGACCTGGATAACCTTAACTTATTGACTTAACTTGTAAATTAAGTTAGGTTTTAGAAGTTTGAGAAAAACTAGGCTAGCCTTTACCAATATGTATAACCATTAAAATAAAAAACAAAATACATATATTTTATTGAACGTTATTTTTTATTTTCTCATAAAATAATGGATATATTAAAGCTTAAACATGTGGTTATATTATAATGTACCAATTTTGTTAATTACTTATTGATCCTTTCACGTGGATCTCCTTTGCCTTCAACTGTTGGCGAAATCTAAATATCTATCTGCATAAATAAAAAAGAAAAATATTTACATTTTTTACATCACTCATTCTGAAAAGCGTTGTTCGTTTACAATGACTTCCTTTATGAGTTTGCTTTAGTAGTTGTGAATGCCCCAGAGGAGCGCATGAACTGTGTGTCTTAAGATCTTAAAATAGAGTTGATATTGGCTTACAATATAGTTTAGAGTATCGAGTAAATAAATCGGGCTAGTTTAATGCAAAACTTTTGGTTTACGCTTTATGGTAAATATTTGGTGTACGTCGTATAACTGTTTTATAGATCTAGTAAAATGTTTGGTTTAATTGTGCTAGGTCAAGAGCGGGCGTTCGACAGGCGTCCTTGCGACGGCTCAACGGATAAATATTATTGTCTAAGCGGGTTTTCCGCTGTTTGGTGATTGTACGCGTTTGTGGATGATGCAGGCTGCGGGAGACCGGTGTAATGACCTCTTGGCTTATCCCATTTTCATTGTTCATTTTTAACTTATTGGAAATGGTTAAATGGGTTTACGCATAGTAGCTAAAGTTTACATGATCCTTTCAAATTTCAAATAAATTTTCTTAGTCTTAAAAATATATTAAAGCAATATACAATTGATATGAATTATATCACAAGTGAACTTATTAAGCCTTTTTTCCTATATACATATTTCAATTAAGTCGGCAAGTGTCTTGAAACGCAGCAGCAATGAAATCGCGTGGGAGTGCGAGCGGGGCGTTCGGGGCGCGGCCTAGGGAGGCGCGGGCGCAGCGCACATGGTGGGCGGCGCATTATTCCCTCGTTCGTGGTCCGACGCGCACGTATGAAGACCGAGGAGCAAACGACCGAAGAGGCGGCGCGCCGTGCGCCTGCCACCAGGCGCCAGGAAAAACCACCCTTCTCCTATATCGCCCTCATCGTCATGGCCATCCGACACTCTCCCACTAAAAAACTCACCCTCAGCGAAATTTACGCATTTCTTCAAGATCAGTTTCCATTCTTTCGAAGTTCCTATCAAGGCTGGAAGAACTCCGTCCGGCACAATCTAAGCTTGAATGAATGCTTCGTTAAGCTGCCAAAAGGCCTCGGGAGGCCTGGAAAGGGACATTATTGGACGATCGACCCATCGTCGGAGTTCATGTTCGAGGAGGGGTCGTTCAGGCGTCGACCGCGCGGCTTCAGACGTAAATGTCAAGCGCTGAAACCTCAATTTGGTGGTGGTGGATACTTGTGTGGAGGTGGTGTGCCCGCGTTGCCGCCGTCACAGCCGTCCGGGTATGATCTCGGCGGCGGGAGTAGCTCGAGCGCGAGTGGAACCTCGGCGATAGATTATGGAGCGTGTGCCTACTCGCATGCGGGGACGAGCCAGCAGCTGTCATACGGTGGAGAGTACTGCACCTATGGTGGCATGGGAGAGCGGGAGTGGCCCCTCGCGTACAGCGCGGTGGACCCGGGCTACCGACCGCCGGCTTCGTCACCGCCGTCTCGTCATGACCTCACCGACCTGATACCAAACTATCAGTACGTCACCAATGAACATGGTGAGTTTTTTATTTGATTTTTTTTTTAATATTAATTGAATGGGTTGTTCATATTTCTATTCTGCATATTTTATTGTATTTCATACGAACTAAGAATATTTTCTGCGGATTCAAAAAATACATTAAAAAGGCGTCATTATATATTTACACTGTAACTGATATTAAGAAAAAAAATGCTTCAGCTTCACTTATCCGAAAATATTGCCTATTTCAGAGTTAATTATTTCATTATCTACAATTGTAAAGACCGAAAATTTTAAACGTATAATTAAAATTGAAGTAAACTGTAATAGGGTTTGTAAGTTTATAAAATTTATATTAAAGTATGGATAGGACACCCAAAATAGAAATAGATATAGTAGAAATATTATGCAAGCCCGTATTTTTTAACAAGGCAATTCAAAATTGAAGTCTGTACTTAGTATTAAATAATTTCGAAAATTTTCTTAATATAAAGGTATTTAATGGTTAGTTTTTTACGATGTGATGTAAAATAATTAAACCTACTTTACATTTAATGTATTAAAAATTTCTCTTTTAATATATACCACAAGTGCATTTTATATCATATATTTAACGAATACATCCATCGACTTACACAATTTATACCTTTTAAAAATCACGACTGTGGACTTAAAAATCTTGAATAGCATTTTAACACGTAATTTTTAAAACAGTAAATCTTTCAACAAGCTCTTGAGAACGCTTGCGTTCCTGGCCCGCGTCACAGTTCAAGTGCTTTGCCCAGAAAATGACTTATTACTCGATGATTAACAGTAGCAACTACACACAGAATGTTATAAAAAAACCATACATTATCTTTTAGGAGAACACGCCGTAAATGTCTCAAAACACTTATCAGGTTTTTATTAACGGCAGGGACTGATCCATCATAGATAATTATGTCATTCTAGTTGTTGTTCATTATTGGTTACATGAGTTTTTTTGTTTTGTGCATTATACTAAAGATTTAAGTGAGAAAAATCGCTTTAAATCCGTAATAATTCGAATTAATTTCAATTGACTTGGTTGCTGCAAAAACGTAATAAACAAATCAATAGGTAGAATTAATTATAATATTGGTGCACATCTATATTAAAATATAAAAGCTCATTGATTACACACTTGATTGTCTTCTATCTAAAGTTTAAATTTTGTAGGTTGGTTCTATCTATAAATAAGTAACAGAAATACTTAACTGTAATTGGTGCGCATGCTCTGTACGCGGGTGAAACTTGGTTCTGGAAAGCTCCTGTAAGCTTATGAAAGTCTTGTTATTGTGTGTCATCTTTTGGCATACATATATGAAAAGATAGATAACAAAATATTTTCCATTGAAATTTTTTACTATTATAAATATATTGTTTATAAAAATAATATAATTTTAAAGTTGTTTTTTGACTTAAATTAAATGTGAATATTAGTTATTCATGGTAACATACAAATTGCTTAGTTTAATTGTTATTTAGACTCACCCTGAGAAATCTCGAGTAAATTAGTTTATGTAGCAGGTATCTACAGAATAAAAATATGATGATGATTCTATAATAATTGCTGTTATGTCACGTATTTTTTTTACTTTACATACAAGGCGGGGGCTGCCCTTATACAAACCGTTTTGTTTTGATCTACTTATCTTATTTTTGTTTCTTATTGTGGTGTGTATAAAGGAAGTGTTAAATAATAAATGATGATAATTTAATATTAATATCCGGATAGTTAAATATGCAAATGTAACCATAGTAACATTGTTATTATGTTTATGAGTAGTCTGTATGTCTGCGATTGGAATGCAAGTGGTATGGTCGTAAAATTTATGGTTTTACATAAATATGTTATCATTTTTCATTTTGTAATTCTAGCTCTAAAAACTTCATTGAACTATCTCATCGAAGGCGACGCATGCTCTATAGGGAACTTTGTAAAAGAGAACTCTTATTAATTTATGGGAGTCTAGTACTTGCATTTCGTAATTTTCGTATCTACATAATAATAATATAGGCAGATTTTATCATTAGAAAATTTTCCAAAAAAATTGAATGCAGTTTTATAGATAGAAATAAAAACCGATTTTTGTACAGCTTGATAATAATCATTAATTAAATTTGATAGACATAACATTAAATTTAATTCCTGTTATTAAAATGTCCGTGAAATTATTAATATACTTAATTCGAAGCTGTAGAGTCTTCTGCAAATTATATTAAGCATATAAGTTAGACAAAGTAGGACCCTTATTTTTTTTTAAATAAATAATATAATAAATTGATAAGTATAAATAATTAATAATTGCAAAAAAAATCACTTAACATCAGGTGACCCACTTGCTCCTTTGCCTGCTCTACAATAAAAAAAAAGTTAGTCGTCCCTTTGAGTGATGCGTCCTCTATTCACTTAGATGAAAATAAAGTCACCATGTTCTCCGTAGCTAGACCTAATAATATTTGTTTCTAGATGGCGCTTTTTGTCAATTACCAAAAAGTACAAAAACAAAAACAGAAATTTAAGTTAGTTAAGATGTTAATCAAATCAATCGGTATGAGTAAAATTATAGAAAACGTCTATTGTTATTTTAATAAGAGATTTTCATCTGATACTCTTATTTATGTTCCGGATTGTATACTTATATACATCTATTTTAATCTCGATTATCGAAATTTACAATGTAGGATACATTGTAAATTCATCTACTTTTATATTACTAGCTGATCCGCGCGGCTTCGCTCTCGTAGTATTATATATGGATAATGTAGCTTTTAAAATCGATCCAGTAGTTTTTGAGCCTATTCATTACAACCAAACAAACAAATTTTTCCTCTTTTTAATATTGTTTCAATTTTTCAATAAATTGCTATACATAATTATTCTCTGATATAATTATAGCAATTTATTAATCTATATAATATTACATTGATGCTATAATTTTTCTACGATATAATAAAAATGCGTTTAAAAAATTCTTTAACTTCTATCCTATCCTTTACCCAAAGTAGGTTGCCTGTAAGAGATGGCTTATAGTCATAAGTCCGGCATTTGTACATCTTTTTATAATGTATTTTTTGTATACTTTTTTCTGTTATTCTGTATAGTGTCAAATAAATAAATAGACAAATAAAACTATTGTGCGCATGCTCAGTTATATAAGGTTATATAACTATTGGTATGAGGAGAGTAACTGAAACCTCTTATTTGCTTATGGGGCTCCAGTATTTGTGTATCGTAAATTTTGGACGCACGGCTACATATGGTTTTGTGGAATTTGAAATATCTTTTAGATACGAGTAACTATACAATTTTATTGCTTGGTTATGTTTAAGTATATCGTTGTTTTAATTGAGTGACTTTTTTTTCTTATCGTTAGATATTTCTATATGTTCCTAGATGTTTAGGGGCAATTCAATAAAGATTATTACGTTTATGTATTACTTCAAAATGCATAAATTTTTTGTATAGTAAAATATGCTACATTATACACAAAAGACACATTTACGTGTGTATTCACTATTCAGTCAGTGTTTTTTTGTAATAACTTGCCCTATGGCGCTGAAACCCCGAAGAGGGTCTTGGCCTCCGAATTATTCTTGTAATTAACGACTTAAATACTATTGAGGTCAGAAGTTAGCGCCTAAATAAAGTAAACAAGTTTGTACGCCACTTTAATGACAAACTTTTAAAACTTCGTAATTCAGTTCTGCGCATGTTCAAATACTTCAAGGCTGTACATTAATATGGGCGGAGCTTTACTCAGAAAATCTCCTACTAGCTTCTGAAGGTCTAGTAACTGTGTATCGTAAATAGTGTATTTTCGAATTTTCTGAATTTATCTATTTATTTCTGAGGACCCTCATATATTTTTAATGTGTTGAAAAGTAAAACCCAACCCGCCAACAGATGGCGTTGAGCGTACATAGAATGACTACTAGAATGCAATGTTTAAAAGGTTTTGTATGAAACGAAACAAATTTATTTTATTCGCATGCAATATTAAAAACTCGAATTGGATTAGCGTCAGCAAATTTAGTAGAAAGATGCAGTTTGGAGACTGTATTTCATTCCTGTTAATAAGATTTTTGGTAAAACCACAGATAATATAATACTATACTAGGTAAAACTCTAACGTTACGAAATTAAAATATAAATGTGATTGCGCAAAATAGGATTTAAAAGTAATAGAATAGTGAAATTAGCATCTTTGTTAAGTTTTGTATGGTAATAATTAAATATTCGTAAGTGTAAAATTTTTAAAAATAAATAAAAAGAATAGGAGTTTAAGTAACTAACGATCGGCTCCGCCATTTTCTTTAAGTTTTCCTATGGTGAAATATCTTTAATGATGTCCTTAAATTTAAACTGGCGAATCTTGCAAAAACTTTTGTTTTCATCTAATACCCATCTAGTTCCTCGTGAAGTTTGATAATTTAAGAATCCACCAAAAGTTTGTCTAGTTCTGCGCATGCTCGGTGACTATAAGGTCAACTATTGGAGATTAATGTAGAAAAACTCTTACTACTTTATGCGAGTCTAGTACGTGTGTATCGTAAGTTTGGTATTTATATGGATATCTAACCAGTTGCGGTATCAGCTGATTCATATAGTATATGTTTATAATACTGCAATATCGCGTAACCGGTGACGACAAATTTTACAGAACACTGAAAAAACTAAATGATAATATATGAATATTATTGTATGTTATTACATATTTGGCGCTTTAATTCTTGAAGCTTTTAGTACTCACTCATCACACAAAAAGAAGCCAATCGCTCTCAAGAATATAAAATAGGCATTATATTTAATTTGCGATTTTTTTGTTCTTTCACGGTATTTGCATCGGTTGGTTTTATTAAAAAGATACAAAGAAAACAAAACGTAAACGATAGCAGTATCGCCTACGTTTTGTAATAGTATCCACTGAATTTAATTAAGACGCGCCATCTTTATTCAACCCGATATGCATAACAGTAACTTGATCTAGTAAATGAATGGGTAATACTACACAACAAGTTCACATTGTGGACGAATTTATGAATAAAAATAAGCGCGAGCTTAGCTTGAAAATGGTTTTCGTTTAGACAAAAATTAATTTTCAACAACGTTGAAAAGTCGCTTTTATCATTTATCATCAAGTGTATTATCATTATTAAACCCCACGTCCACTCCTACATAGGTTTTATAAACCATCTATCTGATGGTTTCGAATTAAGCAAACTGTATTGGGTTGGATGAAAATTTACGATACACAATTACTGGACACTCATAAGCGAGAAAGAGGTTACACTGGCCACTTTTACACCGACAGGTATTGATAATGATTGACAAAACATATTAAACGCACAACATGTAATAAAAAAATAATGGCACGAGATTTTCTTTTTTAAATTTTAATTCGTCGTAATTAAATTACTTGCATATAACTCATTATACTGTATTCCTTCTTTGAATAACTGTTTGACCATCAGAATAAAAAGTTTGTACGCATGCTCAGTAACTCTAACATTTTTCCCTTTATAAATAGTATGTGGAGGACAATTTAAAATATCTCCTTTTGATTTATGGAAGTCCAGTACTTGTTTATCGCCTTCGCATCTGTATAGATAGTGCATTTTCATGTGATATTTTGTATTCTTTTTCAATAAAAAGTCCTATTAACATTAACAAATAACAAATTTATGACATCGTCATTTTATTATTTTTCGAACAATGTGAGAGTCATAAGCGTTTTTTTTTTAAGTTTTCATGTTTGTCACTAAGAAAAGTAAATATTTTTCTCCATAATAATAATATTTGGATCATCGTAACTGTAAAAGTTGAGTAAAAAATTAAATAAGTTCATTATACTTAGTTGACATTTGCTACGATAATTTGGATTATATATATTATTGTAGTTATATGTATTAAGATTGTTGTTAATTGTTAAAAATTGTTAAAAAAAAATAATAAATTTAAACTTAAATAATACCTATTTATGGGTGCACTACATTTTTTTCTATGGTCCTAATGCACTTTTTTTCATAAACATTTGAAGATATAGATTTAAAGGCTTGTTTGACTCATAAGAACAATTCGTTCACTTAAAATGAGTTAAATCTTATCTTATAATAAGTTAAACATATTATATCTCTAATTTAAGGTAGTTATATAATATTCATACAAAAAAAGGTTATACATTTCAATTTTAATCTTAATTGTATGTTGTACAGTGTATATGATTTTTACGTAAACTATTGAATACATTGAGACTGTTCCAGTTTTTTATTTTGTTTGGTAATCTATTAAACAGCGGTGCACCCTCTAAGAGCATGGCCTTTTTCCCATTGTTAGTTCTAGCAGATATAAGTTTTAAATTATTTCGACTTCATAAGTTGTATTTTGCAAATTTTTTATTCATCTGTAAGTTTCATTGTATTGCGTTTGTTGCATTTTTTAAATTATGATACTAGTGGAATATGCGTAGATTTGAGAAAGATTAAGATATTCGGTCTGCGTCATGTATAAAGCGTATCTGAGAAAAACAAGATCGCTACAAATATAATAAATTAATGATGATGTTCATAAAGCAGTTGTGCTGCACACTGTACGTGTTGAATTCATATTGGCAGATCCGGTCTAACTCCTGCGTGCTTATGAGATTCTAGTCATCGCGTATCGTAATTTTACATCCCTATAGGTAGATTTATCAGCTTTTAGAGGTTATGGTGTTACGTAATTTGTAGCTACCAAAGTCAGCTAGGTATTCAATATTATTAAACTAGCATAAATTAATATATTTTAACTTAAACCTGGATTTACACGGGAAATTATCTTTTTCTAAAATGAGGAGAGAGCACTGAACTTGCATACAAAATTTTATTGAAAAGATTTCCTCGTTTTATTTATACTTAGAAACGTTAGTCGGTGCATAAGTTTGTTACGTTCAAAGTACTGCGCAATAGCGATTTTATTGAGCTCCTTATGACCGGAGAACAACAGGATCGCATAAATCCTAGAAAGTGAGCTAGTGCACCGTGAACTATCTAAAGATAATGCATATTTGCTTATGTTTAAAATAAAATCACCTTAATAGGTTTAGGAGCAGTGTAGGCACTAAAGACATTTTTGAAAATGGTTTTGTATACCAAAGTAAAATTATTTTTATATTACTTAATACGAAAATATTTCCAAATTCTCCAAACTTTAGCGGTAATTAACGAAAAAAATAGACGACCGCTGTGCCGACTTGCTCTATGAGTTTATTTTGGCTGATCCTTCCAAATCTTTATCAAGAAATACATACATGGCTTAGTTTGATAATTTGATAATAAGAGTCTAGAATTATAATATAATTTATGTGAGCTTTTGAATCGACTAATCAAATAGTTAAACTAAATTAATTTTCGCAAATTAATTTTCATTCTACGTGTACGTTGGTAAAAAATTGTTATTTGATCTTTGACGTGGAGGCAAAGTGCAGTAATTTGCAAGCATACAACCAGGACTGTAGTAACGTACAAGAGATTCAATATGGAAGTGCAGCCAACCCACAGCCACCTGGAAATAGTGGGATGAGTTGGGATCGATGAAACTTGCACATCCCGTAGCAGAAACGAGACAGAAGCCTGTTGTGTACTTGTATATTTGTACTGTATGATATAAATATTTGCATGTTATACGTGTATAGTTAGGCCTGTCTAGACTTTAATGATGTACTCCTCCTACCATATGCTAATGGCTCGCTTCGAGCTAAACCTCGCGATGAATATATCAAGACCGCTTATTTGGCACAATACTCGGGTATATTCATATTAAACTCACCTTTAAAATATATTTGAAGTCGGTCTAAAATATTGCTAAATTGTAAATAGGTAAAACACCCGATTCGAATGCGTTTCGAAAATTAATTCTATATATATAAAAGAAATGCGCCTAATTTACACTATTTATAACTTAAGAAAAGATGAATCGATTCGGCAATTTTTTTTAATTTTAATCCCGTAAAAGTACAATATCATTTATACTGTTAATTATATAATGGCGCGGCGTAAGGAAGCCGGTTCTATTATTTTTCAATCAAATCAAAAAGTTATTATTTCATAACTTAGACAAAAGAATAATATTAAAATTTAATTGACGAATGACGAAAATATCGGCCTATAAAAAATTTCTGCGCCAATGTACAAAAACACAACATATAGTCGAATTGGGAACCTTCGTCTTTTGGAAGCCGATGAAAATTATTTTTTAACGTTTACGTTTAAGACAATTTTACACCTAAATTAATTATTAGCAATACGGCATAAATAATTTCATTGAAGGATAATATTAGTTGTTGTGTACTTAAAAAAATAGCAATTTATTCATTTAAAAGCTAATTTCTTCTTGGCTAATAAAATGAGCTTAATTATAAAGCAGAGATGCTTTTTCCGACTCAAAAAGTTTCTCTTTTTTGTTAATCTCGTCTTTTACCGTCTGTAAGCTTTCACTTTTAAACATGACATTTTTCAGTAAATAATATGAAAAATGTCAATAATTTGGTTCAACAGAAGCGTTGTGAGCGTTATTTATGCCTTTGTAAGAATTGATATATAATTATGTTTACTTAAAAATGTTAATCGTATAAATTACCTGTAATAAATAGTTAAGTGTTGCTTGCGTAAGAAAAAAGAAAACATCCGTACTATTATTTTTATTACTTGCGTACGTAGATTTATTTCTATTACAGTCACGGTTCATGTGATTGCAGAAAGACAGTCTAAATAACTTAACATCTAAAGAATATCTATGTTTATTTTTATTCGTAGGGTCACTTAGGTGTTAAAAGTTTTGCCGCCGTGCAAAAGTGGTGTGCGCATGTCAGAAAGCAGCTCTAGATATTGAGCTTAAAGTTTCATACTTACGAACTGAGTACTAGGATAAAATAAAGAGAGGGTGGTTTACCAATACCCGTACTATATAATATTTGTTTATCAAACAATAATGTTAAAAATATTTTCTGAAATGAATCAAGTTTAAATAAAAAATTCCTTACACGATTACTTGGGGGCATTTAAAATTTATTATTATAATTTTTAACTAATATAAAGCCGAATTCAGAAATTTTTGGAGAAATAAACTTTTTTTATCTTATTTTATTATTTCTTGTAGGTATATAATGGCTTTATTTCCGTTGCTCACTGTTATTTATTCGGTGTTCGCAAAAAAATATCATCTATCTGGCTGGCAGTAACAACACACACAGGATAAAAATTTTATGTGTCCATATTTCATCCTGGTATCGATCCTAGTAGGCCTACACAAAAAGTTCGCTGCGATCCACTAGGGACGCATAAAGCGCAGTAGATTGAAATTGAAGTTTGTAACTTTCAAGGTCGGAATCGCATATCGAAAGCGAAAGTCGGCGCATGGCATGTAGCTACAGAAAATCAATACTATTCAGACTATGCAGATATTAAGTAATATAGTTATAACACAAATCAATCCCCTTGTACGTCAGTGTGTTACTCAATATCGTAATAGTAATAAAACAATGCGATGTTCTGTATACAAATATTATTTTTGGTTGAAATTTTCTTATGTTTTTCGATATTTATGGAGTACATTCTTCACTTTTTGATCTAATATTTAAAATAGGCAATCAATGTATTATTATTCAACACTTGTATTACTCACCCGTGACCTAAAACGACAGACGATAGACAGCAACTCCGCGTATTCTAAAACTGCGTGCGTCTTATACCCAAAATGCTTGCGGTGCGTAGTAAGGGTGCGTAATAACCCTCCCCTCAGTCAGTTCTCTCGACGCGTTGCTTTTAGTTGTGCCTTTCATTTTGTTAAGACGCCAGTTAAGATCATGATTCGCTTAAACAATTTAGTCAGTGTATGGTATATTTTTATAAAGGGAAGAAAAAAAAACACCTTTATTATAAAATAGTATGCAATGGGAATTTAAGTACACGTAGAGTAAAACTTCGGCGCTATGAGTCGCAATGCGGCAGTCTACGTTCATTGCCGGGATGAGCGTACTAGTAAGCTGTTGTGGAATCAGCACGAATATATTATTTATCAGAATATGGTATGTATACATAACTGCAAAGCGAATTGGTATGTTTCGTAAAAATAAAGTAATGATTCAGGTTGCAAAAGAAAGTTATTAAATCATAATAATACACACGAGAACGAAAAATCATGTGAAATAAATTTTGACTAAGTTATAATATTATTTAAAAGATTAAGTATATGATATACTTAATCTTATAAATAATATAAAAATTCATGAATACCAAGAGTGCCAATATTATATTATATATGCATCCATATATATGTGTATTATTGTCACAATTAGAAGGCTATATACATAAAGACGCATAGTAAAACGGGGACAATATTCTTGCAGACTAGACGAAGTCGTGTACAATTGTAGTGTTGTATTATTGCATTGAAGGACGTATTACTTAGGCGTATGCCAGACCTCTACGATGCACTAGAATGCATCGAGGATAGAGCATGCGTAGTGCATACTATCATTTTATTGAAGTTCCTTCAACTCTTGTAGTCCTAGTAACAACTGCACGTAGAATGCACCTGGTTACAATTGAAGGTTTTAATGCTTCCATTACGCATGCTCGAAAACTTTATAGTCGTAACTTGTATCAACACTGATAAAGAAAAAACGGAATCCGCCTATGCAAGCCTAGTTCTGTTGCATCGTAGTTTTCAAAGAATATGCAACTTATTTATTTTCGCTAACTTCACCACTAAGACATACCATGTTTCTACTTCACACGTCCTAATCTTATTTATGAAGTTGTCCTGACTGACCGATTAGCGAAGGAACATTTAATGTGTGTAAATCAGTTAGTAATGATTGCATTATAAGAACAACCACTCACCATACATCAAAACAAAATACTTTATATATGTATAATAAGAGATAGTAGATATGTCTTGAGAAATAAAATGATTATAGTTGCCTGAATTAAATTTAAACAATTTAATCAACCCAGATTGAATTAATATTTTTTAAATAATATAAGTTATATTAAAACAGAGGAGGCAAACTAAAAACCCGCCATATAAGTTTTAAGCCAGATAACTCTTTACGTTTATGCGAATCTAGTAAATGGTTTCGTAACTTTTCCATAAAGTTTCTATAAAAGCTATTTTAAGCTTATGGAATGAATAGTTTAAAATATTATTTTAACTCATATTTTTACTTATACAATACATACATATATATATATATTTTTTTATATTTTGAAGTATATGTTTTTAATGCAAAAATCATAAAAAACTAAATTTTTTACAACGCATAGATTTATGACGAACTTTCAAATATATGAAAATAAACACATTATTTTAACCCAGACTAAATATTTAAAAGTACGGGCTTGTTTTATTCTTCTCTAACATAGTTTGTACGCATCACAGTCATGACGTAATGATGTGACGTGAAGGCAACGCCGACCTATAAACTTATTTATACAATTATAGTAAACGTCAACGTGGAATACGCATGCTCCAAACTTTAAAATCGATATAAGGCATCTTTTGAACGAGGCAACTCGAGAACAACTAACAAATACGATATAATATGTTCAGGCTATAAATATTTAGGATACCGTATTGCTACTCACTACGGATTCGATTTCTATACTTTGGGAACTATAAGTATGACGTTTTCAGTCATTGGATATTATTGATTGGTATGGCCAATATTCTTCATAATTCAAATTATTGCCATTGAACGTTCTCTTTTAAAGAAAACCAAACGTTTTCTTCGCAAGAGCTAATATATAATTTAAACGTCTTTTACTCTTATAAGTGGAAATTGAAAAGGGATACAAATGTTCAAACTTGTTTCCAAGTATCTTCTTTGAAAGTACCAAATATTTTGTATGTCGAAAATATTTAACATAAGTACTAATCGAGATCAAACTACACTTTGCGTTTATGCAGACCTAGTAACAACATATCGTAATTTCTGTAGTTATGTAGTAGTTAAATTTCACAGTTTTTATTTCAAATTTATTTAAAATAATAACAGATAAATTAATTTATGAATTAAAAATATAAAAAATACAGGGTGTCCCGTAATGAGTGAAGCATCTCTTGGGAGATGATAGCTGAGCTAATAATCTATCAAAAAAACCCAATATAGGTCAAACGAAAATATCACTGTTTTTGAGATATTGAGGATTTTGTAGTTTTTTCTAAAATGTTGACCTCGCCCAATGTTTTATATTACTGTGGCCGTAATTCTTATTTGTTTGTCATAATTTTCTTACTAAGTTTTCTTGATGAGTTGCTTCCTTGGATACATGCATTGGATATTAATAGAAATATCAGACAACGGAAGAAAAAAAATATTTATTTCAAATTGAGTACAGAGTAAAATTTTGAGGTCAGATTTGATAGTCTGTGGTTCAAAAAAAATGTACTACACTGAGACGGTCAGTAAACTAAAAAACTTCTGTATTTAATACCGATTTCAAAATGGTATAAAACTTGTGGTTTTTCTTTATAGCAAAAAAAATATTGCAATTTGAAATTGATTTGGGACTTATTTTAATAATACGTCCAGGATGATAAAATAAAATTAAATTACGAATTTCATTGCACAATGATAGAAAGGTAAATTTAGTAATAATTATATTCAAATAACTTGGAGTTGGCATCTACTATATCCATATGTACATTCATTTATTTCAATCTAGATAAGAAAAAACGTGTTTAAAGTCGGGGGACCTTTGTTTTTAATTACAGACAAAACTTTATGGTAATGTAGGCGTAAAAGTTTGAAACAAAAACCAGGTATGCATAAGTATCTAGAGAGAGCTAGAGAAGCTAAACATCGATCGCACTCAATGTAGTGGTAACGCCTCACCATCAACTTAACACTTATGCACATGAAGAATTTTCCGAATAACTTAAATATGTTGAATTAAAAAAGCCATTATCCTTTTATAATAAGTTTTAACTTTTAATTATCGCAATGCTTTAATAGTTGACTTTTAAGGAAAAAGAAATGGCATATCCTGCGCAAAATACACAAGATTTAAGGACCCCTACTCGCCAAGAATCAATGATGTTAATCATGAAAAGGATCATTTTAATAATAATCTGTGGTCCAACGAATTGTTTTTATGTTTAATCTAACTTTAACAGGAGTACGCATGCTCCAAACTTTCAATAAATGTGTATTATGAATTTGCAACTCTCGACATTTATGCAGAACTAGTACTTGTGCATCGTACTATATCTGTGCATATATTGATGTTTGAAGATGTTGTTAGTATCTAAATAAAACAAGAGCAAACACGGCGATACGAATAATTGAAATGCAATCTTTTCTTCTTGTCTAAGTAATCCTTACTGTTTGTACGGATTTTGTGAGTAAAAAATCGATGACGCGATTATGAAAAATAAGAATAATATAATATTAAGAATGGAATAATGCAGCAGCGCTTTTTATATAGTATTAGAGAAAGTATAGGGGAATAAGAGAGATTAATTTTCAAGACTATTTTTTTCTGATTTTGATATTAAATCTGTAATATAAAGTCTTGTGTAAATAAAAAAAAAAACACAAGCTGCAGATGTAATTAGGGGTAATAGCTGTTTCACTTGGTTATGGTTCAATTGCAAAGAATTTCACGAAATACGTCCAAACTTTTAAATTACTTTTGATATTGGTCATACACATGTTTTTTTGTAAGCGATGCACTTGTTTGACATATGATGTGAAGTTTCGATAATAAAAAAAATTGAAACTTTTATAATTTGCGCCGTGCGCATGCCCAATAAATACAAGGTTGTTATAGATGTACGAGGAGCCATAATCGGAACTCCTACTTGCTTATGCGGGGCTAGTAATTCAGTATCGTAATATCGTTCCTTATTAGCTAAGATATATAGGATATATATAACACTGGTAGTCAGTCTCTTACGGCCATTTTC
>LQNK01000508.1:1495954-1513819 GCA_001586405.1 Phoebis sennae
TCTCAGTGTATATGTTGCAATTAATTAGATTGCGTATGCAGAGTCGTTAATGAGGCGAAACTTCGATACCGCGAGTGCGATCGAAATCTTATCACCAAAGGGCTCCTGCTACTTATGAATGCCTAGTTTGTGCTTCCATATTCACGCCCACATTACCATAAAATTTACTTAATATCAAATAAAACGGAAAGAGGCACATTTAACTATATTCTCATACAGGTAAGCAGTAAAAGTTACGCTTAGAAAATAATTTTCAGTTTATTTTCATTACAGGTAAATATTAGTTCCATGTTCAGAACAACTATAATAATATGATAAATATTATAAATTCCCTTTTATCATTGTGTAAAATAAATCGTAACACACGAATTTGTATTATTTTACGTAAGCATATATATATATATATATTTTTAGTTAAGTCTCTCGGTTTTCCCTCCCTTCGGAATTTGAATAAAACAGGTCAGTTTTAACTTTTCACTCGGATGAACGTTTTCTTTTTTTACACCACGTTAGGTTAAGCTTAGGAAAAATTATACAAGTTTGAGTTAGATATCTGTTTAAAAATATATGCATGCGGCTCCTAAAATCGTACTTTAATAGTCGATAGTGTATGTATTCGGGGATATGATTCCAAAAACAGATTAAAAATCCCACCATTTGCAGACTTGCCGCAAAAAAAGTAACAAAGGGAAAAAAAACGAAAATATAGAATATCTCAAAACCGAGGGACTTTTACTGCACATAAAATAAACTTTCTGAACCGTCATAACTTTCTCTATCTGCAGGTACCATATTATCCACTCTTTACGCTACGCCCTGTAGTTAGTGATAATTGATGACCATGATTATTCAACGTGAAGAATAATGCAAAAACGAAAACGATATGCAAGGGTATAAAAAAATGTTTAAAAATATAAAAAAAAAATCTTTTTTTCCATATACAAAGGATAGAAACAGGGGTTACAATTGTTTTTATTTTTTATAGCTAGCTTTTAGTTCTGCAAAACCCGTGACGAAATATAATTGTGGAATAAGTCGTCTTATCGATCAATATACCTACACTCTGATTTTAAAATGCTGTTTATACAGTCAATAAGAGGAGTTTGTGTAACATACAACAATGATTTTGTGTAACTTTTGATTAAAAGAATATTTTTAAAACCTCTTGAAATTTTTGTATTTGCCGCCGTACGCATGCTCTATAAGTTGAAGGTTATTACACATGTAGGAGGAGCCAGAACCAAAATATCTCCTACTTGCTTATGAAGAGCTAGTCATTGTGTATCGTAATATCAGCTAGGATGTAGATATACTACTACATGAAAAGTTTTGTTAAATAAGATTGATATATAACTACAGTAATTTTTGTAATATTCCAAGTACATCAATAATCACTACATTTATAATAAGGCAGATTAGAAATGCCTGTTTTCATTATATTTTAGGGAGCAAATATTATATGCATTTTTACTCCATATTAATTAGTCAAAATAAAAGCCGCTTAATAATTTTATTCAAGTACACGTAAAAGAAGGATCTGTAGAACTTATTCAGTTCTATTGGATTAAATTAGTTCAAATTTCAAAATTCCCAAAATCTTTGAATATAAATATTTCATTTGAGGAAGTGATGTTAAACAATACTCTGTAAAATGTTTTACACATATTAATAAAATTATTTTTGTACTTTGTGGGGACTGCATACAAAAAGTTCGATGCACCGATACTAGACTCGCATAAACTGAAAGAGTTCTCTACGAAAGTTACATACTTTGAAGTTGCAGTGTGACTACACTATAAATGAAATTTATCAAACTTTTGTATTTATAGTTGCACCAAATTTAATAAAATAATATAAATATAAAAGTAATGTGTCCTAGGCTCTGCCTGTTTGGCCTCTGGGTCGGAGTATATTACAGCACACCGGCGCAACGCTACCTACTAAAAGAAATAAAAATTATATTATTTATATTTGTGTAATGAATATATCTGAGTGATAGGAATAGAAGCAATAATAAAGGGTTATAACGTAATCACATCAATGTTGAGATGATAAAAGCTCTTGGATAAAGCTTTTAATAAATGTTTTAGTTTTTCATCATCTTATCGTCTAATTAATATATATAAGCTTATAAGACGCTAACCTGATGCTGAAGCTTTGGATCGGGTTTTTACAAACTTGATAAACAAAGTTTAAAATATTCTCCGACATAATCAGCTGTCGGTCACCTTTACCTTATATCACCACTATAGTGCTTTTTAAACTAATAGGTTTATTTTTTTTTTTTATTTTTTTTTTTATAGAGGAAGGGGGCAATCGAGCAGGCGATCCACCTGATGGTGAGTGGTCAACGCCGCCCATAAGCACCCACAACACCAGGGGTCTCGTGGATGTGTTGCCGGCCTTTTAGGTAGTGGTACGCTCTTTTCTTGAAGGCCCCTATATCGTATCTCAATGGGAACACCGCTGCTGGAAGTTGATTCCAGATTTCGGTTGTGCGTGGGAAGAAGTGTCTCTTGAAACGCACAGTTGTTGACCGCCAGGCGTCAAGATGGTGGTGGAATTCAGCGGCTGGTAAGGTTCCGAATAGTTCATCAGAGCACTCCCCATGGTAGATGCGGTAGAGAACGCAGACAGATGCCACGTCTCGTCGCAGGCTCAAGGGATCAAGCCGATCGATAAGACTTGGGTCGTCAACAAGGCGTGCTGCTCTACGTTGGATACGGTCAAATGGAAGGAGGTGTTGCTGAGGTGCTCCGGCCCAGAGATGGGAACAGTATTCCATATGCGGCCTAACTTGCGCCTTATAGAGTTTCAGGCGATGGCCGGGTGTGAAATACCGTCCCGCTCTGCAGAGCACGCCCAGCTTTTGCGAGGCCAACTTGGCCTTTCCTTCCAAATGACTACGGAACTGCACATCACTTGTAATGTCGACACCAAGTATACCGATACTGGCTATATGATATATATATGATAGTTTTGTGCTAAAATGGTCTTATTACTAGCAATTTTTGCCAATCTTTTTATTACGAGATTTTAATACTAGGTAATTAGTACGCATTTTTGTTTATTTGTACAGAAAATCTTGAACACTGCGGATCAGTGCTCGCACTAGTGTGACATTCTATACAAAGAAGATTACGATTCGTGAAATCTGTTTTATTGTCAGGATTTAAGTATAAAGTACACGTGGATGAGTTTAACACGGGCTGTCCGATTGCTCTTAAAGTTTGGGAAGTGGGACCCGCGCCCACAGTGGCAAGATATTCGTTAAATATGTTAGATACGGTTGCTGGATATTTAATCTGGTTGTTGTTTAATTTTAGCGTAATGTTTGGCTGTTTAATGTGTTTTTTTTCCGGTTTTTGTATTTATTACTAGCTTTTCGCCCGCGGCTTCCCTCGCGTGGACTAAAATATACCGTATTATGTAGAGGTACGCGCACAGTCTAAAATCTTTGTCTACCTTATTTCCATTGAATATTATAAAAAACTTTAAACTTTTTTTAAACATTGGTTGTATCACAGGCAATGTAAACGTACATATCATACAATAAAAATAGAATTTTTACTGATTTAACTAAAAAGACAGGGTACATTTCGTTGTAAGCTGTGCTTTTAGTCACAACCCTACAACTTCATACAGTGCGCATGATCGGAAGTTCAATAGAAGCTCTTATAGTTTATGCGGATCCAGTGATTGAGTATCGTAATTTTGAGGCCAGGTGATTCCAGACTTGCTTTTAATTGGTTGTGGATTTGTATCAGATTAACTTATTTAAAAGTTTTTAATCGTTACTTTCTTATAAATATATAATTATAATTGAATTCCGTCAACTTTAGTTTTGAAAAAAGTTTCAAAAAGTAGAGTCTTAACTTAATTTGATTGCAGTCTTCAATAAAATGCCGAATTAAATATACTGAAAATTGTTGTTACGTCGGTTCCTTACCTTTATTTTATTTCAACTATTCGGGATTTTACTTATCTTTTTATGTATGTTGAAGTTAAGTTTATATAATATAAGGAACTTCGATATACATTTAAGGATAGAAAAGTTTTTAAACACTTACTAGGTAAGCATAAATTCATAAAGATGATTTGCCTAATGTATCGATTTTAGTGCGACTATCGTTTGAGACATGCGTGTTGCAAGTGATTGATCACTCTCTTTCACTCACTCATATTTATGAAATTCCTTTTAAAGTTTTACTTAAAACTTAAAACTTAAATTTAAATAATTTCACTTGGAATGAATTCAGCATGTAGCCTATTCTGTTTCGTTTGTAGGCAGGCCCTTTTAAAAAAAACTTGGAATGCCGTTTCCTGAAGACCTTCAGACCTGAAAATAATAATTATTAAATACACCAAGATGGTTCATTATTATTATTGTTTTCAGCTCAAAAACCCCCAGAAACTTTATTACGTAAATATGTGTTAAATGACTTAAGTCTTTAATTGTTATTATTAATATCAAAAGCATCACTACATAGTATAAAACAAAGTCGCTTTTTCTGTCATGTGTCATGTTGTATGTCCCTATGAACGCTCAAATCTTTAAAACTACGCAACGGATTTTGATGCGGTTTTTATTAATAGATAGAGTAACTCATGAGGAAGGTTTTCATGTATAATATCATCCATTAAATAGTGGACAAATACTGTTATTTTTGAGGTTTCTAATGTGATGTCGCAAATAATTACATTTTTTCCGCTTACATTGCAAACGCAGGCTGAATCCTACGAGATTTATCAAAATAATGTACTAAGTATTGTACACAATGAAAAGGTCTACAGAAAACTCCGCGATAGTATATCAGCATTGCACCCGTGCGAAGCCGGGGCGGGTCGCTAGTACATAATAAAAGTGATACCTTATTGAAAATTACTTCACGCATGGATTAGATGGTTGTTTTGGCATAAATAAATAAGCTTCATTTATTATTTCCAAGACAACCATACCAAACTTCATTTATTTATTTATAATTATGACTCATGAGCTTGCAGAGAAAAGATGTCAGCAATGCACTGCTATCATATATTCATAAAGTGCAAGAAGTCAGGTTTTTAGTTCGACCGGCAATTTACCATCCTTTCGTGACAAAGTCATATTAGAGAAGGAGAGAGCAGAATGTGATCGGGAGAGAATGAATCCTAGACGTCGTGGGATGCACCACAGGGGTGGGTTAGTTTAATCCACACGTGCTTTCGGTGTTGCTGAGTGCGTTTGGAAAGGGCTGCTTACACTCATAGTACAACTCGAGGAGGGCAGCATTGCGTACTGGCAACGTATTGCTGCAGCACTGTTAGTCTGTGTTATCAAGGTGCGTTACCTTGCAGCTCTGCGCGCGTAAGAAGACCTTGCGAGTTCCTTGTCGGAGATCCTAGGGTACCTAGACTACAAGCGCAAATAAAGGCCCCCGTGAGGTTTTACTCAATTAGCCTAACATAGCCGGACCACTTCTCCCCAAGGCGGTAGGGTATCAATCTAATGTAGGATCTCCTCACGTTTTCTAATTTTATCTATACAAATATTATAAAGAGGAAATATTTGTTTGTATTGAATTAGAATCTGAAACTACTGGACTGATTTGGATGAAATTTAGTAAAGGAGATTCTTTGAAACCTGAGGAGGGACATAGGATAGTTTTGAACTCGAAAATCCTACGGGAACGGGAGTTTTAGAGTTTTTATGGAAAATTGGCCAAGTTTTCCTATAAATTGTGTAATTTACGATACGATAATACAAGGAGCGCATAAACGTTAAGAGTTATTTCATCTCGATTGTCATATTCTGAACTCAGAGTGATGAATCCCCGATGATATGTTCCCCGTGGGTAAAATCGGTACTATTACTAATATAAACGTTCTAATTTAAACAAATTGCCTAAGTACCAGTAGAGACCGCTGATATAAAATTCATATAGAAACTTTAGTTCTCTATTTAAATATTCAATTTAATTAATTACTCCAAGTCCACCTTAGTTATTGTAGCATAGGAAATAATTTTATATACAGGGAAATCGTTTCAAATAAACATAAAAATGTGTAAAAATTACGATGACAATTCTGTAAATATTGTAACCTCACTGTAAAATGTGTATGATTATAAAATAAAAACGCTAATTAATAACTAGTACTAGACAAGTCTAGTAGTATTATTTACTTACTTTGTTTATCATTAAAGATTTGATATAATAATTATATCAATACCCACAGAATGGATAGTGTTCACATTATTTGAGTATTTTTTACAATGGCGCGTATTCGTCCAGCCATTATTCCTCGATGGCGTAACCGTTAACAAGATATATTTATGAGATATTTATTGTTGCCGAAATATAACATGTGGCCACACATATTGTGTTTAATTTTTGTATGAGACTGAATCTTCAATGCGTAAATTTTGAAACATTGCATATTTAGTAGACCCTTCAAATTGAGTTAACTTAGGCCACGATATGGAATGGAGGCTCTTTTAATTAAATAAATTTGGCTAAAAATGCATTTCTGGAATAATTGCAAATTACACGTTTTAAAAGGGTGCAATTGAAGTTTGTAATAGAATATATAGATAATAGATAATTCTCTAAAAATATGCTTAGAATTTTCTTAGATGAGTGTGTAACGGAGTTTAAATATGGTGATTTCATGGTTTTCTTTTCATTCGATTTATAAATCTTGTTTGAAAGATTTCATTGCTATAATTGACTGTTGATTTTAAAAAGATTTTAGTGGATGTGACAAGAGAATATCCGAATTTTTTTAATGCAGTTTTCTTGCATATCGAAAATAAGAGAATGTTGTCTTTGTGCAAAACTTTCTATATGCAGATTTAAGAGTACTTTCTCTTCAGGTGGCATTACAAAATTTCACTCTTTATAATGTTTGGCTTAGGTTATCATCGTGCTGTACATTGTAAAAAAAATGTATTTTTTTTTATTTTGCCTCAAGTTTACTACTCTGTGAAATAAGATGACCGGTCTGTAACCGTGCACGTTTTGCAACGAACTGCAGTGCCTGTACTAGGGCATCATATCCGCGCGAAAGTCTAGACTCGGAGGTCACGACCTAACGCAACCGGATGCATTTTCTATTTGTTTCGAATTTGCAAAGTCCTGTGCTGAAACAATTATCTATACATATAATAAAACAGTAACCAAACCATTTCTGTACATTGAATATTTTTTAAAAAGAGTAATTGGTATGCGTTATGTATGTTCTATAGACACCAAATCCATGTTTAGAATTTTTTTTTTCTGTTTGTCTGTTTGTCTGTTTATCTGTTTGTCTGTTTGTCTGTTTATCTGTTTGTATGTTCGTCAATCACTCAATAACCACTAGGCAGATTTTGATTAAATTTTATATGTTGATAGACCATAATTAGGTGCAACTTATAGGCTACATTTTATTTGGAAAAAAATATTTTTAGGGGTGGCCTCCATACATGTAAACGGGGGTTAAAAAAATAAATATACGAGTACATTATTAAATAAGGTATCATTGGATAGGTCTTTAAAAATAAAATCGAGGTTTCTAAATGCGTTTTTTGGTAAAATAAATATTTTTTTGAAATATACGCTTCTAAAGTCGTGAAAATGTCATACCACGTGGCAATGTGAGATTTTGGTTGAGTTGCGGACATGCATTTTTATACTCTTAACGTATAGATTAAGACATTACAAATTACAAATACTCAATAAATTATTAAAAATCTTCAAAAAATAACAAACTCTCCGCCCGCGGCTTCACTCGCGTGGTCTACAATTTTCTGTATTTTGAAAAGGCGCGCGCGCAGTGTGAGATTTTGGTTAAACGTATTTTCATAGAAAATTAAAAAAAAAAACTATAGAAATTCGTATATATCAGCGGCCTTGCGACTGTAATTTTTTTTAACTTTTGTTGTGCGCCTCTAAAAATACAGATATTAGTGACCCACGCGTGCGAAGCCGCGGGCGGAAAGCTAGTAATAAATATAAAACAAATATTCAAGGACTTAAGTATTACTAAAGATAAATAACCCAGACGCTAGAAAATTACAATCTTCATCATATAATAATTTTGTACTCGTGGGGATCGAATCCTCACCCTCCGTCACAATAGACCATTGCCACATCCACTGCGCCAATGGGGTCTACAAATTATACGAAATTATTATTATCAAAGAGAAGCGTCACATGTAAATACTAATATTATATATTCTTGTAAGCTAAGCTTTGCAAAAATAACAATGATTGGAACTTTTATACGTTATCTTATATTAATGATACTAAGTAAATAAAAATTTTACTATACGAAAACCTTCAAACTTTTCATAAATATTTTATTTATGAAAAGATATATATATATATTTCATAAATATTTTATTATACAAAGAAGTACATTATTTTGTTATTTATTACCTTAATAAGACAAAGAGACAGATTCGCGGTTGATAAAAGTAAATTTATGTATGCACTTTAGCCTAGATTAGCAGATAAAGGGCGGGAATTTTTTATTTATAATCACGCATGCTCCTAACTTTCCTAACTTTCAACAAACTTTATGTACTAAGATTCAGCAGGAATTCTTCCTGTTTATGCGGACCCAGTAGAAGTGCATCGTAGTATTTGACCAATCTATGCAACGATAGCTACAAGTCCATCCACAAGTACTCAACATAGACGTTATAAAGTATCTTCCAAACAAGATATGACTGGCTACGAGGCTGTTTAATAAAACATACCGTCTTTCAAAAAGGTTCAGAAATTCAGCACCATACAACAAATTTATGACATTTATAAATTTGTTGAATGGTAGTATATAATTATGAGACTAATATTAATGAATAAAAATTTTTATATCCATGAGCAGTCGGCGCCAAAGATTATCACTCACGACGTCGCGTAGAGTTGCCTTTAGAGGCTCAAAGCTGCGGGGGAATATCTTTTCTTCAAGATAAGGAGGATTCTCATTCATTCCTCTCCACAGCAATGACCAATGTTCCCGGACACGAACCTGTATTTAGGCTATGCGACGCAAAAATTTCACCATCGCGATTCAGAAATAGGGCTGTCAAAACCTTTCATAAGACACAATATGCAGTTTTTATATATCCGTATCCTATTTTGTTGTATTTTCAGCGGTCGATACTGACTAGACAAGCATTTAAAATTGAATGATAATAATAGATTCTTTATCTGAGGAAACACATTATTATTTTTTGTTAGCACTGTAAAGCATGCAGATTCCTAAATCGTGTATTATTAAATCATTTTTAACATGGTTAAGTATAATTATCAAAAAAGCTTCTTGTACAAAAAGTATTTGAGTAAGATGGTGAATTTGGTATTCATAGATAATAATCGCCTTTCTTTGCGTAACCCTCTAGATTAATTATGAAAAGGGGGTAACTATAGAAGAAAAGGGGGCTCTGTTAATTCGAAATTTTTTATTAGTGAATACAAACCACACCTTCAACCAATGACAATACGTGTCACTTCTTACCTTGTCATGATATCCTGGTGATTCTAGCTTGGGAGAAGGTTCAATCGAACCGATTTTCATACAAAATGCAGAAAATTTACCAGGAAAGCATAAGTTTTTAAGAGGCTTTAAACTCCTGATTGGTCAATTGATTGCTCATAGGTGTGGTCTATTTTGACCAATCCAATTCAAACGCCCTTTTTGCAATGGCTGAAAAACTTTTGTTTCACACGACGCCATCAACGTTTTCAGGATTCTATCAAGAGTTTATGAAGAGTGAACTGATTTGAACTTTGACATAAAATGTATAACTATGTGAACAGATGTGACCCGTTAAAAGTTATAGGATTAATAATAATCATCAGAAAGCCTATTACACTCCAAGAGGCTTTGTAATGGTATTGCTGGCTTTCAATTTCGGCTTGTGTTGTTTTTTATGAATTTATAAGTATATTTGCAATTATATTTATTAATACAAAATTGTATAGCATATATGTTATAAAATAGATAACACAGAAGTTTTAGCACTCGGGATAAGTGGATATAAAACTTAATATAATAGAAGAACAAAATTCTACGTAATATTTTTACATAGGAGGATTGCATTATCTTATAGATTATATAATATAACAGTAATCCTAAACGGAGCTTATAATACGATAGATCTTAATTTACGTGCATATGCCACTTCTAAGTTTACTAAGTGTAGCTTAATTGTTTTATAAACTTTTTGTTATTTTCCAAGTTGTGATTTCCTGTAACCGTAGGTGCACTAAACTAGTTTTAAGTAATTAAGGTGAGTTTAATCTGTTAGAAGTTTTAATAAATAGATAAATAAAATTAATATCAATATCTGTACATCTGTCGCACAAATTCGTGTGTGCAAAAATTGATTTTGTGACTCTAAATTATGGAGTATCAAAAATGGTAAGTCGCATGCAGGTGCGAGCGAGATGCATTAAGCGATTGGTCCATGTGCTAGTGAGATCATCTCACAGTAAGCGACCATTAATTAAATTTTTCCTTTAACTTGTTCAAGTTTTGTTGCAGGATTGCAATATAAAAAATATCACGACCGTTTATTATTATTATAGGTATTTATTATTATAGGTGGGCCAAATAAGATATTTCTAAAATAAATGTTATATTTGTAAGTATTGGCCAATGTTAAACTAAAATTGCATTTAAACTACGCATGCTTCTGTCCATCTCAACTGCAATGAATCAGTAACTCCTCTCGTTTATGGAAACCTGGTGGACTTGCATCAAAGTTTTCGTATACTATCGATACAATAGTGAATGATATTCGCTCTTATGAGAAAAAAACCCATTTCGGTCCGCCTTTACAATAGAAAGATTCAAAAAAAATTTTTACGATGCATCGATTGATATGTCAACGTCCTAAAACTATTAGAGATTTATGATGTTTTTTTAATAAAAAATAAGAATCTTTAAACATCATTTAGGTAACCTTTGTGTACGTTATACAGTATACACGTATAACTTACGACGATTAAACAAAGCGAAGCGGTTTGCAAATTACTTGTGAGAGATTACTCTATATAGAAAGTGCTATATAAATGCGTTTTAAACTCATGTAAATATATGAGCGGCCTCTAAATAAATAGTTGAAAGGGGTGAAAGATAGAAATTTACGATATTTATTAGTTTTTTTTACTATAAAATGAAAAACAGTAAAATGTTGAACAAATAATAATATTTTTAACATAATGTTAAAATACACCTTGATTTAACAAAGTTCAGCTGAATCAGGAATATCTCACGTTTATGTGAACCTGGTGGACTTGCATCGAAGTTTTCATATACTATCGATACAGTACCGAATAATTATGTATGAGAGAATCGAGTTAATTTCATATCGAGAAACGAAAATCATTAATTAAAGTAGTGGTGCGCATTACAATATTTATGCGACTTACAAATAATCTTTTCAGTTTATTTCAAGAAACAAATTTATATTATTATTAATTCCTAAAGATTTCCATTAGTATTTCAAAAGAAACTGTGAATTTGTCATGAATGTACTAGCGGTCTTTGAACAGGTTATGAAATGACCAAAAAAATAATTCTTGTTGTCTTTATTAAAACAATAAATATCGAATAAATTAATTCGACACACTAATCGTAATTCAATATACCAAAACGTGACACTAAAAGTTTGTTGTTTTAACGAAAATAACACGCAATGAGTATGAAATTTAATGTTTTTGTAAGTTGGAATGTCGAATGCTATTTTTATGGCAAATATCCAGACGACCAATAATTATAAATTTTAGAAAAGTATTAACTAACGGGGTATCTACAAGATTCTACGTAACGCTACACTAATATAAGGCTGGCTACACTACATCCTCTTGTGTTGCTACAACAGTGCTACGCCGTAGCAACTCGTAGATATCGTTAAAAGAGAATCTATTTAGAATGTAGTATGTCTTATAAAGGTGATTTCCTATTGAGGTTTTCGAATGTAAATTTGTTATTTGACTTATGAATTTTTTGTAAAAATACGCCTTTACTGCAAGCGAAAAGCGAAACAAAATAATATTAGGTAACCCTTTAATCTGTAAGTTATTTTTATTATTGTTACTTTTATATATTCATTTAACGATACCGACGTTACTTTTAAACACTAAATTTGTCTACTTTATTTGTACCTAGACTCTGCCAACAGCTTCGCTCGTATCCGGGATCTATAAATCAAAAGTGAAAAAAAAAGAAAAGTGGGAGGAGAATATTTTATATAACAAATGTGATGAGAGAAACAAATATAAACACATCTTTCGATTTTATATCGGTGTAGTAACAACCACAAGTAATCATTTATTAAATATCTTTAATTTAAAATTAAATATCTTTTATTTTAATTTTATATTGTGTACTAGACGATTATAATGTGTAAGGTGCAAATATTAGCTTTATTTCAATACATGTTCATATTAATTAGACAATGGTATGATGGCTATGATGATAATAAAGAAAACATTTAATAATTATTTATTATAATACAATTGTTTATTTTTTTACATTAGTATATTTTTATTTACTTCGAAGGTAATCAAACAACATGAAGCTTTCACTGAAAAATCGATACTTCTATTAATAATTATTTAATGTATAAAATAAAGTTTTATTACAGTAACTAGGACCTAATAAATTGTGCAGAGATTAAATTTTTCCAACAATTCAAATGAAACGGCAAATATATGAAGCGCAATCAAAGAAAATATTGCTATCTCACGTATATCTGTAAATATCGTACATCTATAGTATAGATTGAAATTGATAATCAATAACGGACGCTTCGTACAACTTACCTACTGTCCCAATAAGTTGAAAGCTTGTAGCTTGACTCCTCGTTATTTATGATTTCCTAACCATCATAACCTATAATGGACCAATCACAATCAACCATAGCGAGATTGCGCGCTGCTTGTTGTGAATTTTGCCGCGTTTAAAGTTGAAATGTCAAGTTTTTCAAGCCATCTTCTATTTGAAAGAGTTATTTTAATTAATAGATGGTCTATAATGGAATTAGTTAATTTATCGCTCTTTTACTTATGTAAAACTCAGTTTTAGATCAAATAAAGTTAAGTAGTTCGTAAGATTCTGTAGTAATGTAAGTTAATATATGCAATGTAATGTGTGTCCTTTGTTGGTTGTTCAATAAATAAATAAATAAGATGTTACTATTCTGCAAATGTTACCACAGCATTAAGTCGCGAATGACTATACTCAGGTAATTTCGCCGTAAAAGTAACATATAGAAAAGTTTTTCAAGTTAACTTTTCGTAGTTTTATTAAGTTTGTTTTGAAACTTCTGAAACTTTCAGAAAATTTTATTGGTCTATTTAAGCCACACCTTCAGCCAATGAAAACTAAGACCACCTCTTGTCCTGTTATGATGTTCTGGTGACTCGTGTCACGAACCAGGTCTGAAATTATCATTTTCAGTACTAAATGGAGTCAACTTAATAGGAACGCATATTCCTGTAGGAGATTACTAAATTCTGATTGGATGGGGGTGTGGTTTCTTGTCAACCAATGAAATTTATCGACCCCTTTGGTAAAATATTTTGCATACTGTCACAATCGAATATGTGCATCCTGCTCGTACCTCTTACACCTGATGAAAAGAGAGGTGTTCTTAGTTTATGATATACATAATTACATATCAATTCTCTTAGTCAGTACGTAGCACCATGCCAGTTGTTTGTTTGAATACTATTTTTTATAATAATAATACATTAATGCATTGTAAGGACAATAGGGCGAAATATGTAAGGACATATTTTGCCCTACGGGCATGGAAATTCTTTAACTTATTGAATACTATAAAACACTTTATTACACATATATATTTTTTTGTTATTTACATATTGTATGAGTAAATTTTATATTACGCTGTAATTCAGTATATTGAAAATGTTCAAGTTGTCAAATATTTTTTTATTTCATTTTGAATAAAGCAAAAGAATACTTATTAGAAGCCAAAGTGCTACAACTTCTTAATTATTATATCTACTATTTCTTAACCTATTATCTGATCTATTTTCTACTTTCTTATATTTTTAGGTTTTAAATTCGATTCCTCAATGTTAGTTTATAATTACTTTAAAGAAGTTCCACAAAACTCCACTGACAAGTCTTATAGGATACTGAAAATTATTATCAATTATTTAATATATAAAATAAAGTTTTATTATAGTCACTAGGACTTAATGAATTACAAGGAGATTCGGTTTTAAGTAAAAGAAAATCTATGAAGCGCAATCATAGAAAATATTGCTATCCCTCAGGCTAATAAATCAATAAGTGACGCAGCTTACAACCTACCCACAATCCCGATAGAAGAACGTCTTCGTATATTATGATTTCCTAGTAATCATATTATCATACTATATCGCGTTTTATAACAAGTTTTGTTGAGAAGATTGATCTGATAATTACTCCTTAAATTTACATTTAAGTACATATAAAATAACAGTAGAGGATCCCAAGTAAGCATGACCTTCACTTATTTTATAAACAGCCGCATTAAAAATTACTTTACAGCAGCTTTTTAATTTACAGCAGCAGCAGTAAAAATTATATTTTAAGAAAAATAATTTATTTGTGAATGTGTACAAATAGGACTGCTGAAGTTTAAAGAAACTTTAAAGGACAGTTTGAATTTTACCTTTGGCCAATGAATACGAATATGAGCTCTTCTCTTTTCATGATATCCTGGTAATTCGTGTGACTGAGCAGAGCTCAATCCAATATTTTCAGTACTAAATGCAGTCAAGTTTATTAGGAAAACATATTACTGTAGGAGATTGCTTAATTCTGATTCGTTGTAGGTGCGGTCTTAACTTTAACAACCCCTGTGGTAATTTCTGAAGCTTTTTATATAGTTTTCACTCTCGCATACCTGTAATCGTTACTTACAGCCCCAGACAAAAAGGGCGACGGCAGATTATTTCAACAGTCTCCTGTATGATCCGCCGCAGCATCTATATGTATGTCCTGCTTTCCAGTGAATTTGTGCTGGCCCCTGAAAACACCTCATAAACATGACTCAGAGGTAAAGTGGGCTTGTAGGTTTCTGAATAGGGTTTTGTCTTCCTTTTTGGGGAAATTTACCACCACCAGTGACCAATTTCTGGAGCACTGTGGAGACCGATTTTCCATCCGCTTTCCATCCCTCCATCTTGACCCATCCTCATTCGACACTTTGTTGTCATTGTAATCTCGTATAAAGTGATATCCGATATGTCTTCAGCGTGAGTCGGGCTTTGGAATTTTTCGCTAGACTTACGATAGATAGGTTAAGCAACAGGATTATAAAGCTACCTGTAGAAAGTCTCGTCCGCTCCCAATTCCTCTCTGTTGGTCCACATTAGTCTTATCCATCCACCATTCTTAACTTCGCCTATTGAACTTACACCTGTAATACAAATGAGTATAATATTAAATAATATTAGGAGAGATTGGCGGATTCCAAATTATTATTGTATATTGAATAATATGTATGTATTCATATTTATTTTGTAAATATAAAGATTTATTGCTTATCCCCAAGAACAGCATAAAGTTTATTAATATTTCTATAAAATGTATAAAAAGTTTTGTTATACTAACAAGGACTACATAAGATACAAAGAGGTTTAATTTCACAACACACACATCTATAAAACGCAGTCGTAAAAATATTGCTATATCCTAACTACATGCATTTATACTTACAGGCAGCGCATACTCAAATTAATAATAATCAATAAGTTACGCTTCATGCAATCTACCTGGTGACCAATATAGACGTCACTTTGCAGTATACTCCTCGAATTTTATGTGTTCCTAGCAATCAAAACTAATAATGGACCAATCAAGTTCTAACAGAAATAGCGTGATTGTACGAACCGCCTTGAACTTTTCCGCGTATGAGAATAAATTGCATAAAACAACAAATTAAACAGTAAAATAACCTTATTTTTTCGTTTAAAATGTTCTTTTTTATTATTTATAATTTATGATGACAATCATTAGTGTAATTTAAAGTAATTACAATAATGATTATTTAAAGTGGTAATTTTTAATGAAAACTCTTATTTATTGTATTGTTTAACACTTAAAGGCTTGTTATTTTGCACATGATGGCATGGAATCGAGTTGTGATTACTTTCCTCGAGTAATTTCTGTATAAAACATATTGTAGCAAATCTACAAAGTTAACTTCCAGTAACTTTTATTCTTCCGTCAACTTTGTTATGAAAAATATGAAACTTTTGGCGAAGTTCATTGGTCAATTGAAGCCACACCTTCAGCCAATGAAAACGAAGGTGACTTCTTGTCCTGTTATGGTATCCTGGTCGTTAGTGTCACGGAACAGGACTTGGGCCAACATTTTGAGTACTGAAATGCAGTCAAATTATTAGGAACACATATTCCTATAAGAGATTGCTACATGCTGATTGGATGAAGGTGTGGTCTCTTTCAGCCAATGAAATTTTCAACCCCCTTAAGGTTTTCGTCAATATTTTGCATACTATCACTTTCACAGAACAGCTTTCTTCTTCGCTCTTAGCTTTTCCTATGTATATGTGGAAGTATTCGTTTACCTTACTCTCTCATCTATGTAAATGTCAAGAATATAGTTACCTCCACTGCTATTCCGTAAGAAATATTATTCGGTATTCTAAGTTATAAGTTTGACATAACTGCAGTATCCACCAAAGTGGCCGAATAGTGACGTTATGTATTAGAATACGGTTGTGAGTGTGAGAATGATTATTGGAGTATAAGTATATCAATCTTCTCTGCATTTGTATGATTTGAACAAATCGAAAACCCAATTTTTAATAATTTTTAGGCACATAGTTAATGGGTCTTCATAATCTAATTATTTTCTAAAATTGGTATTTAAAAATAAGATAAGAATCATTACATTGGTTGGAACTTTACTTAAAGGTTTTGGGTTGACGAAATTCTTTAATTAGAGGTATTTATGCTTTTTCTTGATAGTTAAAAATTCGTTGTAAAGAGGTTATTCGCAAAAAATGTTCGTAATGTAAAGGGATATTTTACAATGACTCTTATGGACAATTCAAGGGGATAACGAAGTACATATTTGCTAAATCGAGGAAATCGTTATATTTCGGTACGTTATATTAAGGTTGCACTGTAGCAGCATAATAAAATCTTACGAAGTAGGCTATTATTCAAGAGTTGTATCTAAAAGTTGAATTTAAAGTAGTTTACTCAAAATGATTTAATATAAATTTATGGAGAATAAAATATTGACTATTTTACGCCTATTTTAAACAGGATATGAATAAACACTGATATTCTAAGTTGGGATACACAGCAAAATTCGGATTGCGTATTGCGCAATCATGCTATTTCTGGTTGATTTTGATTGGTCCAATATTAGTTATGATGGCCAGGAAAACATAAAACACGAAGAGTAACTTGCAGAAACTTAGGTCGTAGGTTATTATTTATTTGTTAATTCTGTACAGCTATATACGTACTTAGCTAAGCTAGTGGAGAGATAGAAATATTATCAACAATTGTGTTACGCAGGTTTGCTCTTTCGTTTGAATTAGTTTATGCAATTTAATCTCCTTATGATTCATAGAATCCTAGTTACAATAATAAAACTTTGTCATATATAGCATTTAATAATATAAGTTTAATAACTTGCTAGCTTGACAGTTGATAAACGGCCTCGCTTTGAAATAGAATGATCTTATCAGCCCATACTTCAAGGTTAGAATCACGTAAACAAAGTAAGAAAGAATAATATCATCGGCAAAGTCAGTGGTTATCAATACATATAATAAAATCGTAGCAAGTCAGAATTTGTACATTGAATATATTCGGAAAATTTTAATACAGGGCGTT
>LQNK01000508.1:1513896-1537227 GCA_001586405.1 Phoebis sennae
TCTACTTATATATTTCACTAAAATTATTTTTGATTTAATTTAAATACGGAAGACTTTAATTGCATGTCATATGACAGATGACATTCATAATATCATCGCATAATATAATATTATAAAGCCAGATGAGCTTTTATGAAGTTGTCAATGCTCAACACATATAATGCTCAGCTCTTTAATCAAATTTTGGTATGGTTTTTGTAATTCTGTAATCATTTTTTTTCGGTAAACAAACAGCAAGCGAAGGTAATCTTACAAATAAGTAACTTATTCTTATTAATTTGTTACGTAGGTTAACTCTTTCTACATTGATACAATATGCTTTAAAAATATTTTTTTGGCTTTAGTTATATTGTGAGGTTTTAAACTGACTTGTTTCTTTGGTATGCCAAACTAAAACATCATTGTTAATCAGTAGTTTCAGTTATTTTTTTTATGCAGTATCTGTTTAACTCAAACTTTTACGAAGAAATGCATCATTGCAAGAAATGCATGAGAGAGTGAAACAAGCTATTCTACCTGTCTCGTTTGACCTATGACGTTTCACTTTCAATTTCCCTCTGCGCACATTGTTATTGATTTAGCGTCCGTTGCACCCCATTCCACCCTAGGGGATAGGGTTTAGACTTGATGCAAAAGTCTAGATCCTTGTTCATGCCTAACTTTTGCATTTTATGCGTTCCTGGTACATCGATGGCAGTAACTATGCAATTCACAGATGCAACGCCTCCTCACGCTACCTCATAACTCATTGAGTGAATTTTAATTTGATATAATAGTGATTATAATACGCGCATAATTGAGTTTTATTTAATATCTATAATTAAAAAATACTTTTATTTAAAAATGAATAAATTAAAACAATAAGCTTACTTATATGCTAGGTACTATGTTAAAGAAATTAAAACTTTAAAAACAAGGGAAACCTGACAATCGACTAATCATATAGCTAACATGACGTGATCATAAAACAATATACGTAGAAAAAATAATAATAAAAATTAAATAAAGGATTTTTATTTAACTATAAATTTGTATAATTAAAAAATGAGTTTACCCTTCTTCAAAGAAAAACAGCATTGCATTCTCAACTCATGTATGAAAGTTCGGAGAAACCTAGACGTAGTAGTTCATTTCCACCTTTGGCTAGCTATATTTTCCTAGTACGAAAACGTCAGAAACTATGCAGTTTAAACATACAGTATTCTCCTAACCGGTCAATTTGTTTCATTTTTTGGTTTTATAAACAAAATCTTGTTAAATATATGTAGGTACTCTTGAATTACTGGAAAGGGAATGAATACTTTAAATGAAAAGAAAATTGGACAACAATAATATATTTGTACTTTTTGAAGTATTTCAATGGGGACAATACTGCCAGTCATATTTCAACGATAATATCATTATAATAGACAAATAGAAATATTATTTAACATTCAAAATTACTTTACATTTAGTAGTTTTTAAATATTTCATGGCGGTGATGGACGACATCCATGTATATTATTACTCAAGTGCAAGATGATATACTATTTCAATTTCACCCTTTACTGACTATACCTTCCTGGTATATCCATGAAGCAAAATATGCACTTTAGATGCGTCGTCCAAATTTTAAAGCCTCTTTCTTGTTCTTTCCGTATATTGCATTAAACATGATACAATAATTATGTCCTCTGAGTAAAAACTTATTATTTGAATGAAATTAAATTGAACATGGTTTTAGAAGAATAGATAGTACTATAAAGAAATAGCCGCACCGCGGTTTCACCAAGTAACTCCTGATCCCGTGGTAAATCCGGGATTAAAAGTAGTCTATATGTTTAACTGAACCCTTACCTATATATATGCTAAATTTCATAATAATCGGTACCTACTGAACCGATTATTATTTTTGCGTGAAAGAATAATAAACACACGTACATACATACATCCTCACAAACCTTCGCATTTACAATACATATTAGTAGGATATATTAAATTTTTCTACTTTATTGGGGATTGATTGAAAAAAAGGGTTTTATAACGACGTAAAAGCTGGGCTTGGTCATAATAAAATACAAACAAAAATATAAATGATGCCTTATTTAAACAAGCATATAATATGTCTGGCATTTAACGTCGTCATAATATATAAGAATACGGAAAGCTGGATACAAGTTCATTTCTACTTTATGCTACCTATATTTCCCTGGTATTGTAACGGCAGAAACTATGCAGTTTACATTATTATGCAATTAATAAAAGCTTCACTGAAATTTGTCTATTTTTAGTTTACCTATAAGTTAGACATGGCAAATAAAGTTTCGTATCTTTATGATGTTAATTTATCTCGTGTTTTCATACTTTTTACTGTCTATATTTTCCTATAGTCTGAGGGCTGAGACTTTGTTTTGGGTAGGTGTTTGAGGTAAGCTGAAAACTTGTATGATGCCTCTCTTATTAGCTATTATACCCCGATATGGAACTGCAGACCTGCGGCTGGCGTGCAGCGTAACCTAAATGGTAACTTAGGTAACATCATCATTTAGGTATGAGGGACATATTTATTGCGAATGTCCAACATTTTTGTTCATTTCAACCATATGTTACCTATAATCTCCTGGTACATGTACGCCAAAAACTATGCAATTCGTAGATACACAACAGAGAGTCTTGCAGATGTGAATTTGAGCTAAAAACCGTTGTTATAAAATTATTTTAAATATGAACGAAGAATCATAAGGCGGCTGCCTCTTACGTCCAGTGGCGATTAACATGACATCGAAGAGGTTCTGGATTCGATCCCTAGAGGAAACGTGAAAAAGGTCTGACAAGGCACAGAGGGCTGATCAAGTGAAGTATTGCTGTGTAAATATTGACCAGTGAGACAGATTTTCCATCCGAACCGTACCTCAGTAATTCATCTTCGAATGAAGAACTTCGACTAGGGTGCCTTATACCAAAAGGTTTTACCTAAGTTAAATTCCTTGAAAACGTACACATCACAATAATAATCTATGAACTTTAAGTGCTCAGTGGACATGCAGTACATATTGCAATTGCAATATTGCAATCGTTTAATGTTCATATGTCCCTGGTACTTCAACGCCAGAATGTACCTATCATTTTCACAGATGTTCTCAATTGCTTCTAGCCTCACAGAGGTTTAGTGAAACAAATTTTTTGTACTCCCATTTTTTTCTCGTTCGGAGGAATTGTTTTGTACTTTTCCTACATTCATATAATTATTTTAAAATATCAAATTAATTTAACATATTCATATCGTAATATTGTAATAAACAATTTTTAGAGTGTAATCACATTAAACGACTAAACATATTATTATCTGTATGAATTATGACATTAAGATAGTTCAAAACCTATAAACTAGATCACAAAATGAACTTTTTTGTCAATTTTCTACATAAACAATCCTATTGTATACGTAGTCTCCGAGCACGCTTCTATAAATTATATTATCAAGTAGGTATATATTTACTAGATTATATATTTATGTATTTATTATTTTATATTATTTATGTATTTATTTATTGATGTTTTTGTACTTTATTTATTGCAGTAAATTTCAAGTCTCAGTTAGACTCTAGTTCACCCATAGATAGAGGTTACCTCTTTGTTAGATAACTTTACAGAAATCCCGGATGCTCGTTTCTTGACCTCTCGCATTTATATAATCCTGGTACATCAACGGCAGAAACTCTGCAGTTCACAGATATATCATTCCCGTCGGACGGATTTTAATGAAAAACTGTTTTAAACACGAGGAAGTGTGTAATTAACGCATAAAGAAATAAGAAGGTTTTTTTCTTTATATAATTTCGATTAGTTCACAAAATAGATAATTTTTGTATATATCAATACATATTTAATCTTTAAAAATACGAAAGCAATGATATTTAATTATAATATAATATCATTGTATTTAAGTTGCTTTAAAGAAATCACTTCTAATAAAACAGTATTTCTTATATTAAAAATATTTTTCTAAGTACACATTACTATTTGCTTTGCACCAAGGCTTATATGTTCAGCAATACCAAAAAATAGTCGGTTCAGCGGCCGATCTACATTTTATTGCTGAGCATGTGCGCGCGGTTCTCAGAACATTGCGTCCCTTACGACGCTCGTAAAAGCTGTGGTGGCATGTGCAATATGCAATGTGTACTTGTAAAGTTCAGTCTCTATTAATTCATTTAGTACCCAATAAATATCTACATAATAAATTTTAAAGAAAAAAATTCTGCAAGCCACGATGCTCTCCATAAAAGTTTAGAAAAACCAGAATAATCATTATGTAACACATCAATATAATATACAGATGGTAATATATATATGGTAATATACAGATGGTATAATATAACAAGATATCTAAAATCCAAATATTTTTAAGTTGTATAAATTATTGTTTTAGTGGTACGCTTAACTAAGTGTACGACGTATTTCAAGTATTCCGTAAAGAGATCATGTTCCACATCCACGTAAAATCTCGCACAAAATTCTACTCTGAAATAGCGATTTGATTGGCCATTTAGCGTGTCTGTACAGCTTTCCGTTTATGATCGCGCCTGGTGCTGTATCACGCCTTATAAATACACCATCTACGTGAGTTTAATCGTCGACTCAGTAAAACAGATCCATAATTACTTAGCGTATGTAATGTGGAATTTATAGAATTTAATGGATGCTGACTGTACTGTAATGTAAAGCTTCAAGAACAAGTTTTATAAAACTATTTAGTATTATTATTATTAATCACGTTACATTATTAACGGTCATGGTATTAAGATTTTTATAACATTGCGTAAACTTAAATAACCTGTGAAATGTTACATTAGGTGAGACAAACTGGTGATAAATTAAACAAAATGAAATAAAAGTCGACTATAATAATTGATTAATGAAATGTTAACACTCCTAACTAAACACCACTTTAACAGAGTATAAAAATGTGTAATCACTAACAAACACGCGACTAATGTGGATCTATTGATAGACAAACTTCTTTTTAAATGCGTCGTAAAAATATTAAACTATAATTAGGATGCCGTAAGTCAGTACACAATGCTTGCGTACGATCGCTTTGCGCCCGGGGAACGAAATCTCGAACATTGTACCTACCAGTATGATCTGTTTACACCACGGCTCGCTTGTTTCATCCTTTTGATCTTTATTAATGCATAGGTATTTCGAGAATAATCTGTCTGAGCGCCGACGTTAATAAAAAATACGAGAATTTTAAGAACGACAACCTCGATACGATGTTTATTCGAAGCCTTGATTGCTCCGTTTATGATTTTTGTGATTTACCACTAACTGACGTTTGTTTGAAATTTGAATTTAGTGTTAAATGTAGCTAGAACTGGTAAGACTTATGAAGACTTGTGTTTTAAGTCATCACTAGGCAAACGCTATCGTTCATCCTGCACAATAAATCTATACTTATACTATAAAGCTGAAGAGTTTGTCTGCTTGTTTCAATGCGTTAAGCTCAGGAACCACTAGTCCGATTTAAAAAAAATATTTTGTGTTAGATTGACTCCTATTCGAGGAAGGCTATACCCGGAAGCCGCACAGAAAAAGTATAGTTAATAAGACTAGATTTAAGAGTGTATCCCTTGTATAAATTAGTAATTCATAGTGAATTACGAAAACTTATTCTATAAATATTGTTGAATAACAAAACAGTCGATCAATCCTTAACTCGCACATAAAATGGTATGCATCAGTCTGAAACCATTAAAAATAGACACAGTAATTGACACTGCTATTGATGCGCTTTCCTCGACGTGTGCGGTCTCTAAAGAACTTTACATACTGACGTATTAAACGTTATTTATTTATAGGAAATATTTTTAATTTTTTAAATATTATAATATGTAATTTATTACGCATTTTAAGTTTAATCTAGACAACAAATTGTTTACATATCGGGATTTTTATGAAAACTTATACCCGTTAAATCATTTCCAGTGCCATTCTGATAATTTTTTTACCAGATTGAACAAGATAAACTTCTTCAAACGTTAGAAATTATATATTTCAAACGAATCACCATCGTAAAATTAAACCTTGTTAAAGTAAACAGTCGTATTATCATTCTCACTATTTTTTGTTCCAAACAGATGCCACACATAATACCCTAAATGAAATGAAGAAAAAGATACGATTACACCTAACCCTTTTACGGCATTTTTTTACTACGTTATTCAATATATATTCTTTAACTATGAAGCCAGTTTTCCTGTACACAGATAATTAATTCATTATTATAAATTGTTTATTTTTTACATTCAGGGAGGAACGATGGCGCAATACCAGATAACTACGAAATTTGTGATCACCGGTTACCCGATTACAAATACCTGGTCACACCAAGCTTTTTAAATCAAGCTTTCAGGTATAAATATATTTGAATTCGATTTGCGAATTCATTTCGCGCGCAATGCGAAATCTATTTGATGCTTGATATTGCGTCCTCGTGAATCCTTAATGCCTTGTAACATGTTTAGTTTTAAGTTTATAAACGAAGAAGCTGAAGTTCAACAATAAAACATTCACTGCATGATTGTATTATGTTTTGTAACTAAATCTACGACGTTCTGCCATTCAGCATTCAGGATTCACATAATTCGCTGGTGAATATACTCTATTCATTATTTCTATTTTATAATATTGCTGTGCGACTTATGCGAATTCATAGTTATTTATTTAATTTTTATATTATATAATATTATACATGATATTTTTTTCTTGACACTGTAACAAATATTTAAAATACAAAAAGGTGTTTCAAGCTTATGGACTATCAAGTTTAAAATGCGACTTATTTGGTGTATTAAGTTATTTAATATGAACATAATACTATGTAATATGAACATTTAACAACATTCCCAACCCAATGTAAATTAAATAAATGTACCAGCCGATCTCTCTCATCACCCATCAACTTAACGGCAATCTGTTCTATCGGTAATGCCCTTCACTTAATATACGATCTAAAGCGTGTTGACAAGAGCTGCAGAGAGCGCGATATCCCTTTCATCTGACTATATACCACTTACATTCTACAGACGAACTAATACAATCTCCGCGCGTACTATAATTGTCCAGTAAAACACGTCTAGTGATTTTCAGAAAATAGACACTCCCAGATTTTATTCCTAAAATCATCCAATGGGTTGGTTTGTTTAAATTAAGGCGATTAGGATCAGCGCGTACGTGGGCGACAACAGACGAGCGGCAGGCGCGAGCGATGGCAACGTGCAATAATTATCTAAACCACACATGTCTGTGGAACGTGTACATTTTACACGATCGTAGCGTGTATCAACGCGTTGTCAGTCTGCCCTGCCCTCCGTGTTGAGCCTCGGTTCACGTCTTGTCTGCGGGAGGTGAAAACATCACCGCGAGTCGTAAATTTTCATCGATTACCAATTACATGATTTGGTTATCCTGTTGGCGCATCTTCTGGGACTGGAAATAATGTTGCTTACCTTATATTCTGATCATTTCTGAGTTATATATTAATTTTGTAACAAGAAAAAATTAAATAAACCTATGCTGCAAGCGTACGTCCTAAATTGTACGTTGTCGATATTTAAAAAGGAAATATCTATTTTCAGGAATGCGGGGTGTCCACGGGCAGATGTTGCCGCCTAGTTCTTTGAGTGGTTCCACGATCAGCGGCGTGATGGGTTTCAGTCACCACCTGTCGACTTCGCTACCCACTGTGTCGGACTGCAAGCCGCCGACGCCAGCTCTCTCAGCCCTGCCAGCTCTGCAGAGCGCCTCGAGCGTCGCCACCACGCCGTCCACGTCAGCATCATGTGCAACGGTGCACTCCTACTATGAGCACATAATATGAAAGGAATTACAAGCAGGTTATTTATATTTTAAATTACATATTTAACCCGCGTTTTATCGCTACGAGCCGAGTCAGGCAAAAAGCACACTGCCATACCACCTTTTCGTGACATTTTCCAAAAATTTATTTAGTCCCACCTCATTAATCCCACTAAAAACATATTTCGGAAAAATATTTTTTTTTCAAACCAAGATAAATACTTTTAATAAGCCAGACTCTATACATACAATTAACAATATTTTTGTGTATGTCCACTTAAAACATTGTTATTCTCACTAAGGAAGAATAAAGTACCCAAAATCTAAAGGGATTGTGAATTATTCATATGGGCATACAGAGCTTAAGTCGGGAATATCATTTATTTACAAATAGAAGTCTAGAAGATTTTTTTAATTTCAGGGTTCATACAATTTTTTTGGATATACTGAAAGAGCGAAAAAAATATGTAATTAATTATAAAGAATACAAAATCTCTCCCAAAAGACGAGTCCTGTAGCCGTATTTTCTAAGGGACTTGCAAAAATTACGATACAAAATACTAGGTTCTCATAAATGTGCAGAAGCTTTTCACATTTAAGCTCCTCCCACAGTCAGCGTGCTTGTCATGAAACGAGCATGCGTGCAAATGAATTGTCAAAGTCAAAGTCAAAATTGTTATTTGCGTACCAAGTGTGTACTCTTTACATTATTAAATATTTAACCAGTAATTAAAACTTAGTTTAAATACCTATTTCAGGTATTGCAAATATTATGTTATACATTTACTACAATTTAGAACATTACATTTATAATCTCGAGGAGGGAAGCTTTAGTTTATCTTAGTACTTAGTATCGTATGAATGTGTTTTCAGATTTATAAAAATAATTGAAATATTATAATATACAAACATGCTTATATCTAGAATAAATATACTTAATAATATAAATTAAGTAAAGTATGGTTTACAACTTTGTGTCTCATCCATTTGAGCTCGTATGCGGTTACACCTTTTTTGCATTATAAACATATCAGTTGCTTGGATAATATTTATTGTCATAATACCATAGCTTAGCCATGCGAAGGTCATGTTTGAATAGCTTTTCAGAACAACAGACTACAAATGCACTTATGGAGTGCAGTTGTTCTCGGGGAGAATACGTTATAATTCATAATATTTTTTTGTTAGACCTTTTTTCTCTAACGGCCGTTTATATATTCTATCAATCCCTCGTTTTGCTTACTAAAGTCAGACAAATCTATCTATTTGCACTTACTTTGATTTCAATATCCTAACGATGGATACATTTGCTATGACTTTTGTCTATCTATTGTCATATAATTTGACATAACAATCTATCTATAATCATTGATACATTATTGAAAATGGCCGTAAATTAGTTCAGATTGAAAATTAACCGTGTCTTATCTCATTTACAGGTTTCGGGACATAAGAGCAGCCTTAAGGAGATAAAAGACTTCTTTAGAAGAACAGCGTTAATCGACGATTAGTTAAATATTAATTAATACGATTATGATAGAAGAATGACTAAGTGCAGAGGTCGACAATGTTTTAAATGCGTGAAGAGTGAAATACTAGATTAAAAATTCATTGCGCCTATCTTGACCTAACAAATATATAAAAATAATATTCATATTTATAAACATGTTCCTTTATTAATTTTATGATGCTATCATTATTTCTGCTAGTGAGTGACTTAACTATTATCGAAACAATGTTTGTTGATAGCAATGATATAATTTACTTTGAATTTCTTGTCTAAGTTAACAATAGTTAAGCGGGCGCACTTAAATTTATTAAAGGGCGCAAAGGCGCCTTTAAGCGTCTCGTTGCTGACCTCTGTCTTAGTGAATAAAAATAAAATTATATAACTTTAAGAATTCGTAGTTTTAAGTATTACGTTGAGATTTTATATAAATATCATAGCCATTAAAAAATTATTTTTATAATATAATTTCATTTGATATAAGTAACCCAAATTTATGAACCCAAACTGAAAGTTTACAACAAGCCCGACGCCACCTCCTTTACATAGAGTAAGTGGCATCAGGCTCGAAAGTAGAAACTTACGATTTATTTCTATTAAAAATCCTTTATTAGCTTATATATTTCCTGTTCCTTTTAAAATTTATAAATCTTTCTAAGGTTGTGGAAATTGCTTACCGTAAGACACGTTTTTTTCTCATCACCGAGAATGTAGGACATACTTATCTGCTGCTATTATTATGGTTTTCATTGCTTAATGCTTCGTATACAATTGTTTCATGAATCACCAGGCTGTGACAAAATAAATTCATGTTATGATGTAAAACTGAATGCTGTAAAAATTAACAAAAAATACCATAAACTCGGTGTTACAATTCATATTATTATAAAACATACAAGACGTTTTATGGTATTTGCAATAAAATTTTAATTAGGTATTTCAGTCCAAACCTAAAAACCTCTAGTTTTTGGATTTCGACCGAACCATTTAACCGATCAACCGTTTAATAACCGACCTAGGTTAGGTCAGTTATTAGGGTAATCTATAATTACAAATATTTTTATAAAGCAAACAGATTTGGTTTATTTCAATTACCTATACTTTTTGCTTCCACGACATACCTAGAGCTAACAAATCTTGTTAACTACTTAAGGGTAGTTTTTGCGTACTAGTAGGTGTTATTGGGTTTCGATAGGACAAATCATATTCATGATATAAAACAATTGAATTTAATAAAATAAATCAATTTCAGACTCTTGAATATTTCTTGTGCAAAGACTATCGTTCCAACATTGTAATTTTTAAGTTAAAGTTTAACCTGTAATAATTGATCTATCCGATGTGATTTTAAATATTGATTGTATCATAAGTTGTTTCTTTTTAAATAAATGATCCAAATTATTGCTTTGGACTATTTTACTATTTCTATAATACAAACTACCATTCCTTTAAAGCAGAGACATTATAATTATGTGTTCGAAGGTGCAAATACTATTAAAAATAATTTTTTAAATGAACTCGCTATCCTTTGCTAAATTAATATTTTATCCTACTGATCAATAACTCCAAGTCAACCTAAAAAGCTCAATATTTTGTCCTTTACAAGAGACAGACTATAGAGAGATATAAGCATATTAATTATTTGTAACTCTTTATTTTGGTCGACATATATTTCACCAAAATATTTTATGTTTAATTATGTTGAACCCATGAATTCCTAGTTCTTGTATATATAGGTATTGACTATCTTTTTGCCTTTATATCTATCTTTTTAACTAATATATATTTATTCTTGGACATTTTACACAACGCCATCTAGTCAAAAACTAAGCAAAGCTTGTATTATGGAAACTAGATAACTGATAGACAAAATAGACATACATTAACACCCGACACTAGAAAATTACAATGTTCATCACAACATAACTTTCTACTAGTGGGGATCGAACCCACACCCTCCGACGCAATTGACGCAATATGTTGTATCCACTGCGCCAATCGGGTCGTCAACTATTTTCAAATTAGATGATTTTGCACTGAATTTGAATGGATAACAAAAATAAAAGTTATTTTCTGCTTTTTAATGACCTATTATACCTAACCTTAACATCAGAGCTAGACACAATTGAATCTCAGAGTCGAGAGTTAAGTGGGTTTAGATGAGTACCTAAATCGTTAAAATTTAACTGCACAGCTTATTCTGTCGATTTTAGAGGAGTTCCCTGGTATGATTCTACATTGATGATCCGACTTTTACCAAATTTCTAGGAAACCACACAGACACTACTTTTTGAAATGCTAAAAGAATTTTCCAAATCGGACTAAATGCCGGAGATATGCGGTGATACATAAAAAAAACACGATCGAATAGAGAATCTCCTTCTTTTTTTGAAGTCGGAATAAATAGTAAATTTTTAAATTCAACCAGTATTTGGTATATTGGTCAATAAATTCCTAATTTTATTTCGCTGCTACAATAAAAACATAAAGAGCAGTAGATACATGAAATTTTTACATTGTGCGTAAGGCGTGGCTTTTAATACATGAGATTTGATAACGTTGAAGTTGGACTTTCCTGTATTTGTCTATTACTATTTTATTGATTATTTGATATTGTCAAAAAAACAAAGATCATAGCCAACGTGATATGACGTAGAAAAAGTAAAAACTAATGTCAATGTCAGAGGAGAATTCGAGAATGACATATTGTAAACAAAGTTGCGAATTTTTTTCTTTACTTTGAAAATAATATTCAAGTATTAATGAATGTTTTTATTACTTACAACAGTTTAATTGAAATGTGTTCATGGTTGTTTTCGTTATTATTTTTCATTAGAACGTTCAGTTAAAACAATGAGTTTGCAAGACAAATTGAAACCTCTATTACGAATACTAAAATATTCTTCTATTTGGGGAACTGGTGTCATAATAGTTGCGTATCACTTAAAACAAACTACTGGAAGAATTAATAACATTGTAAATCATAGTGTTATAGACATTGACAAGAAATGTTCACCGGAATATATTTATATTGATGATCCATCGTACGATGCCGCTATGAAAGAAGAGCACGAGCGCGAAAACAAGCAGTCCACCGGGTTCTCACGGATATGGAAAAGCTTAAAATACTCCTTGGTCTGGAAACTTCTATGGTTATGTCGTCACGGCAGTAAAGATCAACGTAATATAGCTTTAGAACAGCTAGCAGCCTTTAAAAACAATAAAAGCTGGGATTGCTTGAAGCTGGCTCAAGCTTTAGACAAAGACACCGCAGTTCTTCTTGCGCGTACCCGTGGTGCAGATTTAAGATATTTTCTTCCTCCACCTATTCATGTACGAAGGGCAGCATTAACGTCAGAATTGGTATCTTTTAAGTTAAGGGATCTTATAATGGCTGTACAAAATATAAATCCTCATAGTTGTATACATTATTTTCTTTCTAAATATTTTTTAAATATTCAAGAACAACCTGTTGAAGCTGATTTGACAACTAAACCAGATAACCTCAGTGAAAAAGAACTTTGTATTTTATGTCTTGATGCCATTCATCATCACTTATCCCTCTTCTATTCAAAATCTTATCAAAAAGATGTTTCTAGCCAAAAATTAATAAAATTGGGCATTTTACCATGTTTAGCAGAGTTGCTATTGCGATTTCACAATGATAGAGATATTGACATGGCTGTATTAAAAGTATTAACAGTTTTAAGTGTTCATAACAATTTGTTAAATGATTTCTTTCAAAATGGTCTCATAAGGGATTTATCACGCTTACTGAGATCAAATGATGTGCGTTTGGCAAGCTCGGCAGCTGTTTCTCTGGCAAATCTTTCAGGTGAATTTTCATACAGACCTGGCTTATACCTATTGTATCCATTATACAGAACTATAGCCAAATATACATGTGACACACTCCTAGTACATGGTCTCCGTGGTGGTGTTTTTGTCACATGGAGACAAAGAGATAAGTCATGTGCACATCCTGTTGGAATCATAGAAGTATCAGTAGCTGATGCAGATTGTAACCCATGCAAAGAAAATGAAACTGAGGCAAAGTACTATGATCCAGAATTGCAACAAGTTTTAGAAGATATCATGGAAATTGAGGAAGAGTCCCTATTATCAAATGTTGAGGTTGTTTTACATGATTTGCCAATAGAAGCTAGGAGAGAACCCATTAACAAGTATACATTTACAGCAAGAAAAAAAAGGAGTGCTTTGATGCAAGAAAATGAGGATAAATGTAATTATACATTTTGTTGGCCTAAGGATTGGTTGCCAAAAGACTGCAAAAATTTAAGAATACTAGGTGTTAATTATTGGAGCTCACTCTCTGAATGGTTGGAACACTGCCCACTACAGAACACTGATATAGCAACCAGGGCATCTGAACTCATACCAACACTAGTTGATGCTGGAGTTGGCAAAAAGAATCTTGTTTGGCTCACACACTCCATGGGTGGCCTCATAGTGAAACAATTACTTATCCAAGCCGCTGAAAGTGATGAAACATCAGTTAAACAATTATGTGATTACACCAAAGCAATAGTGTTTTACAGCACTCCGCACAAAGGCAGTGCCCTAGCCACAATGCCAAGAGCAGCAGCCGCCATACTGTGGCCTTCTCAGGATGTAAGGCAACTGCATGAGAACTCTCCAGTCTTATTAGCAATACACAATGCTTTTATTAAATATGCTGATCGCTATGGCTGGGAAACTATAAGCTTTGCAGAAACATTGCCCACACCAGTGACTGCTTTTAAGGTACCCATCCATTTTGTTGAACCTAATTCAGCAGACCTCGGCCGTGGTGTCTTCTATCAATTGCCATTAGACCATTTATCCATTTGCAAGCCAGCAACCAGACAGTCTATTTTGTACACCACAGTTCTAGATGTCCTTAAAAGAGTTACATCAGAAGATGTTGAAGTATTATACACTGAGAACTCTATTCAAAATTTTCTTGATCAATTTATGTGGACAACTAGAAATAAAATTAAATCTGTTTTACAAATTATTAATACAGCACAGAACACTGATGTTAGTAACAAGCTCGAGAAAGCATTATTGCAGACATTTTCAGATGACTAATGGGAATAAATTGCTGTATTTATTTAGAAAATGGTATTAGTTAGCAAGTATTATGTTTGCCCTAGTCAAATACTAGGTAAATAAAAAGTGATAGATTGGATGTATTTTTTTTTATTGTATTGATGTTCATATGTTCCTAAGCTGTTGTTAACTTGTATAAGATTAGCTCTAGTCTCTCTCAGGTCTAGTGACATAAAATATGAGGTGTTATGAGTACTTAAAAATTAAATTACTATTTTTTTTAAGTTAAAGCCCTAAGACTGCTCTTCAGAACTCTGTAACCCTTTTCTTATTGTCACTGGGCTTATAATTTATTTGTATTATTATTTTATATTTTTCTACAAATCGGATATTTATTGATGTTATTCGTATGATTGTACAAAAATTTAATTATTTAAATAGAACAACAATATTTAAACCTATTGTTTCTTTTATAACAGTATTTTTTTACCTGTATCGATTTTTTATTTAAATATATATAAACATGTATAATATTTTTTTACCGATAAGAATGAATATTCTCATATTTCTTCAATTTATTTTATTTATTTTAGTGACATCTATCGTAATACATTTGAATTACTGTTCTTAGTACATGGCTGATCTTAGTCAATGCTTATTAGTAGTTAGTAAAAATTGTAATAGATGACACTACTGGCAAATTAATGTGCCTGAATTTTTGTGCCGAATTAGTCCAGCAGATCTCTTGTTATAAGTGTTGTAATAAACCCATCTTTATTTTATTTCTTTGAAAAATGTCCAGAATGTTACGCACTGTTCACAGAAATGATGCTTGAAAATATGACATTGTTTGTGAGTCAATCATTTACCATAATAAGTAATTGTCTAAGTGTACAAATTTAATTGCATAACACATTTAATAAGAACAATCTAATTACGTTCTCTATGAAAAATGATTAAAGTTACCTAGATATAAATGAAGTTTAATAAACTTTATAGGGAAGGGGATAGGCAATTACTTGACGATAACTACCAGAGGATTCTGACAACTGAGAGATACGACTACTGAAAACTTAATTAAACTAGATCTTTCACGTATCATATAAGTTTTATGTGGGTTTTAAATTAATACCTACGTTAAGCATTATAGCAATGCCGTCAGCGTTTTTTAATGTGCCTCCCTTGACCTGACCTTCGCAGCCAGTTTAACGTATCATTTTTAAAACATCAACTCACAAGTTTTTGTTGACTAATCAATGTCAAGGCACATCTAAACATTGATGAACATACATTTAAAAATAGAAGACCATAGGTTCCCTACCAATGGCCCGTAGAAGGCAAGAAGTGGCGAAAGGTTTCTAATTCATCAGAAATGCCTTTGTTGCTGGAGATATACTTAACTGTTCACTGAATGCATTGGTTAAGAACTCAAGACTTGATTCCTGATACTTAAGACGAATAGAAGAGAAACGGAACTGAATTCGCTTTATACCCTTACGCAAAAAGTAAATAAGACTCGGTTTCCTAATAAGAATGTGCGTGTTAATAAGTGAAAGACATGAAATATCAAAGGGCGTAAAAGTAAGGACGTACGCGACACGCAACCTTAGTTATTCTACGCCGGGTACCTCCGAAAGGTCATCGCGTTTTCATCTAAGTTCTACACAACTTGTTATAGGCCCATAAGAGCCTTGAACTATAAGGCGCAAGCTATTGGTTATGCGTTACATATAAATTTTAAAGATAATATTTTACAAGACAGAGGTAGAGAGTCATAATCCATTATCTATTGAATCACAAATGATAAGATTCTTTTTCTTCAGTATTGAGTATTATTTTAGAGTTTATGAGCAGATATCCTATAAAATCTTCTTTGATGGTTCTGTAATAAAAGTTAGTTTAGGTACTAGTAGTACCTTCTAAATTTGAGTAAAATGAGTTCATGAATGTCTCACAAAACTTAACTAATCGTAGAGACCTACTACTATTTTTTTTATTAAAGCAAGGGATGTGACATGCGTAATGACAGACAGCATCACTGGTACTACCGGACGAGAAAGAGTAAGTAGCTACCATACGCATAATATTGGTAATACGTGAGTACGTATTCAGTTCCCTTTTTTCATACTTCTCATATTTCTCATATTCTAATTCTATCCTCTTCATTCTTTGTTGAGTCCTCTATAATATTCCTATATTTCACTATCCTTTAAGGTTGGAAAAACACGTGAGATATTTGGTTTTGCAGATGATCACAGACGGCAGGCATCGCTTACCACCAGGAACAATATATGATTTTTTGCCGGTTTTTACATAAGAAAACCTCTTAACTACAGGTGATCGGTTGGCAACACACTAGCTCTGCCTAAAAACAGTAATCACTTAGCTACGTCTTGCTGCTATGGACTTGCTGTGCCTGGCTTATGCAGCATTATTACAGATCTTCGCCATTGCCACACGCTTAGCTCACAAAGCGCTAATAAGTGTTATGGTATAATTATATATAATACTTTATAATTATAAAAAACTTCCTTCTTAGTCATCACATTGTTAAGAAATAGGAAATGGAATTATCGATTTATCGTTTCTGTAATTTTATACACAAACTCCTTTTTTAAAACGTGTTGATCGAATATTGCAATTAACATTAATTTTGGGTTGCACCTGTCCTGACGCAAGTTAATTTAGTACCCATGCCATATTGAAAATTAAGTTATATAGACCCTAAAGGTGTGCTATCTAGGTATAAATGGAAAATTTTGAATTTTTTGTTACATAACAAGTTAGAAATCTTTAGTTAAGAGTGGCGAATCGAATTTAAAACCAGCTAATTGTGCGGTTCTATTTCATATTAACTTGCTATTGTTAACTAAGTAGTAACTAATATTTTTTATGTGTAAAAAATTCTTTAAATGCCTTTATTTTTGGCATAACTCATAATTACTATTAAATTATGTGTAATTGATGTAGGTCTACCATTAAAATAATTTATTCATCAGAGCAGGTGAAATTATATTAGAGTTTTAATAAATGGAACTTAATCATTATTATCTAACTAAAATCTAACCTCTGCGTCATATAAAAATCCAGTTTTAAAGGAAGTATAAGTCTATAACAGCACCCTAGGCATTACTAACCGTGACGTGGTTTCCTTTAAAATTTACATATTTTATTTTACGGAAACATTTTGTTATGCCAGTGTCAAGTATAAGGCATCATTTGGAGGTCCGGACCATCAAGAGACAAAACGTAGGATCAATACGGCCTCTTCGTTGCTTGGTTACCATGGTGATAACACCTCGGTGGCTCATTTATTTATCGTTGTTTGTATAATCATATACTAAATGGGAACTTTTGCACTAAATCTAACTTTTTAGAAACGATATCAAACTCCCATCAATCGCGTCGTATTAAACAAACTATTCCTTTTTTAAAAACTTTCATATCAACAAGAGCGTTTTAGAAATAGGCAATTTTCAATGTGGATTACAATGAAATCTAAGCTAATATATAAGTTAATTAATTAACATATACTCTGGTAGAGAAACATAGTTTTGTGAGATGTTTTGTTTCTCATCGAATGTGTTAAGGAAACAAGTGTGCATGGGTATTTGCGGATTCGTTATTGGTAGGCGTTTTGTACTGAAACTACATTCGTTATAAATCATTTTATAATATAGAATAAAAATGCAAGAATTGTGATATATTATAATGACATGCAAACATATTATATAATTCATATATGATACTTTTAATTACTTCACCAATTAAAATTGTTCTAGTTTTTATTATTTTAATCATGAACTACTGCATTAAAATAATTATGACATGACGGTACATTATTAATTATATATATAAAAAGTGTTTTATTTTAAACTTATTAAAAACTGGCATCAATTCTTATTTTTTTAATACTTCGTATATTAATCTAAACATATAATAAAGAAGTAAGCAGATCTTTTCTCTACATTGAATATCTTTTTAAAATCGTAACCATGCATTACCAATGACCATGGTTAATCAATTACGTAAAAACCACTGTGTAAATTTAGACAAAATTTTATACGGGGATAGACCAATATTAGGTACAAAGCTACATTTTATTTGGAAAAAACATTATTGTAATATAAAATTAAATGAAGTGTCATTAAATAGGTCTTATATATTAAATACGAGACATACGCATCTAAAGTCTAAAGGGGAAGGCTAGTGATTAATAAGTCCGGTAAAGTTCTCTATTTTCAATTATTCCAACATTCAGCCATCTTAATTTCGAGCTGCTTACTTTGGGCTAAATTGCTTTTTCGCAGAGAGCAGGCTTTTAAAATATTCATGGTAGTCAGTTTTATATGTGATGGGCTTTGGAACAAATTGGACTACAGAGATAATTTCGTATCTCGTAGATAGTTTTAACGAGGTGCCTTATATTACACTATTCTTTCGAAACGTCTCAATATATATTTGAAGAGAATTTTTACTTTGGGTTTTCAACATTTTTAAGGGCCTATTAGATAGAAAAGCAACTAACTTTGCATACATTTCCTTCGAACATAATGCATAGTTAAATTCTGAGGAATATAATAGGTTTATGACATTCTTCAACTTATAACTGTGTTATTCAAAAATACACTCGATTACGTTCACTTCGCTGCATAGAAAAAAGTCACAACAAATATTTAATTAAGCGAAAAAAAAAACTAAATAAATCTCAAATGAATTGCCTGGGTGCTCGGGCTAAACATTAAAACCATTCTGCTTTATAATAATCTGTTTTCTAGAGAATAAACTACGTTAGTTGTGCGGTCGTCAGCTTATTAAGTTATTTCTTTTGTCTATTCTATATGATTTTATAATTCGATTTAAATAAATATTTAAGAGAGCATTCTTGTATAAATATAATAAACATTTATTATTGTAATTCTTTAATTTTCAAGTTGTAATTAGCCTAATAAACAAAAATGATTTTGAAAAATTAAGAAGAATAGTACCTTCTCATTTTAGGAGGTAGTTTATAACAAGGTCATCGATCGAAATTTACCCCTTTGCAATTGAATGCACACAGTACTAAGACAAAGGTTCACCTTCTATGTACACTTATCCCTGTCCAACTCTACTTTTGTGTCCGTTTGTTACTCATCAAATGCACAATGTTTCCTTATAAAAATACCCCCTAAGGTCCACGTAACAGGATAACGTATTGCTCATTTTAGCGTTTTCTTTGTATAACAGATTCCCCTCAGACACTCTTTTGTTTATTCATATTCAGTTCACTTGATACATTATTAAAATGATCAGAATTACAATTTCAAAAAAAAATTTGAATAAAAAAAAGGAAACCCTAAAAAATTATATTATAATACGATAAGTACTTACTCTTAAATCGACTTTTCTACTTTAATTCTGGAGGCAGTACTTAAACTCATCAAAATGTGATCAAAATATAAATATTACAATATAATATTCTGATGTAGTTCAAGAACATATAAATCTATTGTGTTTAAATAAATCTAGGATACTTAGGAGATGCCTAATCATAGTTTAATCATCATTAATTTCATCATTACATTTTCCTCATCATTAAAAGTTAACTAATTCACAATTATAATTAAAATGTTGCTTTATAAATGATAAAAAGTAGGTCAACGCGATGCCGCAGATGGCCGCGACAGTCCGTTTCAGATTGGAGCGCATTGTGTAGGTAATGTGGATTGCGGCGGCGGGGTCGCGCGGACCGACAGAGCTGTGACCTAATTTTTCTAGTAAACCTCTCAAGTACCCCCCTCGTGTAGCCCACTAATAGCTTATTCCCTCAGCGGCCGTTAGTGGCTTTGCATTTATACTCCATTGGAATTGAATGTTACTGAAGAGCTCTCGCCGATGTCAGGTCAAACTCTGTTAACGTGTTTTAATTACCGTTATTCGTGATAGCATTCCTATTTATATTGGCTCATATGATTATCTGGAAGAATTATAATTTTATATTTCAAGTACTGGAAGCACGCTTACAGGGTACATATCTGCAACTTATAGATAAGGGTTCCCCCCGAATGTCATATTTCATGACGTTTATGGGTGTTGTGGCAAAAACTGCTGTACTGTAGGCAACGTTACTGCAGGTATATATAGATTAATTGCAAACAGTTATGACTATTACAAATTATTTTATTTCCATTTTACCAAACGTAACAGGAAAATGGGAACAGATAACTAAAAGAAAAGTAGATTATAGTAAAGACTTAACCACTTCTAAAAAAAAGAGATTAACTTCGATCCAAAGGTGAGTCAATTTTTCATGCGAGAATCATAAATGATAACATTTGTCGAACGGTGCCGTAGTGACGTGACCTTCCAATGTTTAGATCTAAACAAACTTCTGTTTACGTTATAACTACTTAACACAACAACTGTTGAGAGTAATGAATGAGGAAGTATCGAATTCCATACAAAGACCTTCGTTTGTACCTACATACACGACATGGCTACCATAATTTATACGCGGAGGTACCTATATAATAACGGGCTTTGTGTAATCTGAACTAACATACTTTTTTAGATCGGAAAACTATAATTGCTGAGTATAAAGTACGTGTTAACATCGAAAGACAAGGGGGTTCTGTTCCCTATTATATTCCTGGAATATTTAGGTGGCCTGTTTGTTAGATCAAACATTATCAGATACCTATATAGCTAATCCAAACCTCCTTCGTCTGATCTTGACGATCCTCATGGGTGGATGATTGGTTAACTGAAGCGTTTATATTGTTTCCTTTGTATCTAATTGGATAGTTGTTATAATAATCATTAATTAGTAAATTCTTACTAATTAATAGTTAGCTAACGAAGGTATCAACGTATTGCTGTTACCAAGACTGTGTATTGTTGTTGACAAATAATTATTATATTAGTAGATATAGTTTTCATGGGTTGATCATCACATGACAACTATATCTTATAATGTGCTAACTTTAGAATAATTTATGGATCGTGAATACAATACGCTTTTCTGAGTGAAAATAATTCTAATGCAAGCTAGAATTTAATTTTTATATTATCGAGTACAATGTTGGCCTCTTAAAATATATTTTACAAAGATTACAATGTTTTGGTTTCATAACTCAAAAAACATATTGAATTTTAGTTTTAATAACTATAAGCTTTAAGCAGACAGTTATAACTAATGAGACGACATATTATAGAGTTTGGTGAAAAATTTAAAACAAGTAAAATAATTTATTGAAGTTAACAACGGAGTTTTTTAAAGTAGTTATTCATAAAACATGACACTAAACATGATACTATATACACGAATTGGATATTCGTTTTTATTTGCAACGTGATCATAAACAAGGTAAGGGCTCCTCAAGGAGTTGTAGGGAGAAATCGCCAGTACATTTTAAAGCTAAGCGTCCACAGGCCGGTTCCGTACACATCGGATGCACACTTCATATACAATTTGCGATCCGTACGATCGAATCAGTGGACGTACTAGTGTTACTACAAACAATGTTACGATTCGTTAGATGTGAAGCGTCCGATGCGTACGATACCGAACTGTGGACACTGAGCTTTAAATGCTATCAGCATTCACACAACCAGAGTAGCATTACGTCATTAGTTTGTCATTTATCCTTGTATAGAGATGAATCAACATGCCTCAATACAGCGGTTACCGGCGGTAGTGTCCGCGCCGTAATTGTAATGCTTTACCATTTAATATCATAATGACTTTAATTGTAATCATCAGCTTTCGCGTATTTGCTATACAATGGGCGTATGACCCAATAAAATAAATATGCGAATATAATTTTAAAACTTCGTATATTTACTGTGGTGCTATACAACTAATATATGCACAGTTGATAACTTATGCAAGTGAAACCACAAGGAGCTGCTAGTTATATTTTAATATATATCCTGATTTTGAACAGTAAAAGGTTAGTTCAGGAAGTTTTTACTCTTAACTATATTATCTATAGATCGGTTCACGTTTGAACGTATGAAACAATTTCGCCAATTGTTGTATTCCTTAATTACAGTAGAAGATTTTTATGAAAAAAAAGAAATCTGTCAAATTTGGTTGCACCCGTGCAAAGCTGGGTTGATCAGCTTGTGTCTAATAAAAGTCGTGATAAAATAGCGTACATTGCTGTAAATTACACCGAGGATAACATGAGGAAAAAGTAAATGCTACAGCTCCTTCGCCAAGTATTGATTCTATATAATCAGCTTGACCTATTTTGTTGATGTGCCACTCCAAAAACAACCTTATTTTATTCTTATAAACCTTGTCTCACTACGGAAGTAGTTTACAAAAAATCGTTGCTTAAAAAATGTTGAAACACTAGTCAGCGAAGTAAATATAATATATTTAATTAACAAATGATTATGTATAGAATAAATGTAAATAAGGCCGTTTTTCCTTTAAATAAATTAAATATGAAAAATGAATTATTTTTCTAAAATGTAAAATATATTTTGATATTTATCAAAAACAATAGAAAGTAAACTGATTCATTTTTATTCATATACTAAATGGCTACAGTACAGGTACCTAAAATTTTGTTACATATGTGACTCTGTGTAAATGCATATAAATTTATAACATTAAAAAAAATCTATTTAATTTAATACGTTTGGTTAAACTACACGTTATAGGTGGTTTTTTCAAAATTTACTATCACCACATCCACGTCAAACTTTTACAGTGAACAAAAATCACTGTAGTGCTGCAAGGAAATTAAAAAATAAATTATCTCTAATTTAAAAGAGGCACTCTGCCATGAACTATTAAAAACTTAGAAACATGACCTAGAAAATAATAGCTTTACAGCCTTACTTATAAAAAATGCTTGATTTGTTGTTTATCTACCTCTCAATTGAGTAACTCTCAACGTCCTAAACAACGATTTAAAAATTCTTACTTATAAACC
>LQNK01000508.1:1537259-1551598 GCA_001586405.1 Phoebis sennae
ATATAAAAAGGAATTCAATAACCAATAAAACATTAACGTTCAAAAAATTAGAGTGAGGAGGATAAGGTACGTAATAGCATATAAATTATTATCATAGCATATATGTAATGTACTGCTTTTGTGAAACTCTTTCCGTTAGATCTTTACATAAAATTAAATATGCTATTTATTTTTTGTTAAGATGAAATATCATTAATGTTTGTCTTATTTTAACAGTGAAAAATCAAATAACTGTGATGACCATGAGCACCAACTGTTCCTACTGACAAAAAAAGAGCAGAGAAATAATAACAACAGCCTCATGATATCAGGATACAAAAGGAGATTAATAAAAAAAGGCACTATGCGATTGGAAGAATCAAAAATTTTAAATTTACAAAAACAATTAATATGTTTAATTATTAAAATTATTTTAAATATTGATATCTTTGTTCATATTTATTTCATTCATTTTCATCTCCGAGTTATTAAGGGCCATTGCATTACTTGAGTTTTCAATTCCTAAAAGATCTGGAAATAATTAAAATAAAGAGTTAAATATGCATAATATTTATTAGAAAGAAGTATTCGTATTCTGAATGCACCTTTTTTTGCATATATACTCAAATCGAAAAATCAGCAAGTAAATTATCGTAGCCCATTTTTATTGTTATTCAAATAAATAAGAAAACACCAATTTCGACATACTCTTTCGTACGTCAAAGCGTCAAATATGATCAGCTGATTGATAAAACATCCGCCATATTGTCGATCAACAGGCTTAAAACAGGGTTGGACGTCTCTTAAATTTTGATATTATTTAACAGTTGCTTAATCACCTCTCTACGCTGAATTGGGTTTATAAGTGAAAAACACCTTAAACAACACCTAACTGGGTATCTCAAAATTGAGAGACGTTTATAAGTAAGGCTGTTAATAATTATTTCCTTTCTTAAAAATTCATACACCATTAATATTAAGATCTGCCGATAGATAGCGCTACGAACCTAAGCTTTTAAAGGATGGAATGTTATGTTGAAAAAAAATATCATTTCATTGCTTCGAAGTTTGTAATGTTTTAATTTTTCATTTGTTACTGCAATCCAGGCATGAAAATACTATTAAATTCGGGCTGTATTACAGCCATTCTGAGTTTATTTAACCGTGTTAAAGTTAATTTTGCGCGATAGTTGCTATCAGGCAAAATAATAGAGATAGTAATTAATTGTACTTTGATCATAAATTGATGATAAAAATAGTTATAAATATATAATATTGATGAGCCTAGCCCTAAGTTTTACAAATTCATATTATTATTACTTTCATATTATAGCGATTATTATATCGCTTCAGAAATGACTGTAACATTAATAATTGGGTTTATACATTTTTTAGTTTTACAAATATATATTTATCGTAAAGTCAAATGTTTCACAAATATGATCTACTTAAAATTAAAAAAACAAACTAAATATTTTCAAGTATCTGAAGCATGCCTTATTAAATAGCATAGTTAATAATTTACAAACAAGGCAAGGTACAGGTTTTATAATACTTCTTAAATAGATAGTGAAACCTTAACGTGTGACTATTCAGGCCATATTAAATTATAGTTAGCGCGACCGGCAGACAGACGAGCACATAGGCGATGAAATCTGGAGCATTTCAATCTGATCCAATTTAATGTCCATCCAACCGAGGGCTAATGTACAGCTCTATAAATAAAAGACCATACAAATGTAACCCTTATCACAAGTGAATAACGATTTATCATTCATTAGTTTCATAACTCAAATTCACAATCGAAACTGTAGCATTCAATCGACTTAATAGTAGACAGCGATGCTCGCTTTATTCACAAAGAGACTAACTAAATATCCCGGAGTTACTGAGCAAAGGATGCCTTGTCTCTTCTGATGTATTCGAAGTGAACTGAATTGTAGACGAAATCGCTCCAATAAACCGGTAAACCTGTTAAGTTACAAAATACAGTGATATACAACTGCAACAGTTATTTTAAAAGCAGCTGTAATAGGTAATAATTCTGATGTCTGCTGTATTTTTTGTAACTTTATATATACATTGAATCACACGCCATGCTTTTGGTAAGGTTATCGATATCTAAATAAAGTAATAGCAAGTATGACGGCAGTATTTCTGTCGTACAATAAGGTCGTTTGTTGTCGTACTGCGATAAAGTAACTAATCGCTTATCGTACGCCAACAACATCCTTGGCCTAGATATTCGATTGAATTAAAAATGTGCGCCCCAAATATTATATCGTCCTAAATGTGATTCGTTTATTATGTTAAAGCAGTCTTTATAACTCTTTAATAAAATTCATCAAACATTTTTATCTAATCCGTCTTGTTTCTCCTTTTCTTCTACCTCACAATGACAAAATACATGTATTTTCAGTCGTTCTTACGATCTAAAATATAAAGTTAAATTAGGTTTCAAAATGCATTTGTATTTCAAAGTTTAATGTTATTTGTATTACCACACTTTCAGACTATTTTATGTAAAGTATTAATGTATTTTAATAATAAATTAAATTATAAAATCGACAAAATATTGCAATCGAAGACCAATGTTAAGATTGTTTTTAAAATCACTGGTGTGCTGAACGAGATTTTGTACTTAATTCGATAAGAACATATGAATAGAAAAAAATGTTCAAAAAATGTCTCTGAATTTAATAAATACATAGTCGGGTATAATAAAAACACCATAATTATTTTCGAGTTTAGACTACTTTTCCACCCGGCAAATTAATGATATCCATTTAACAGTTTTACTATAAAATACAGACCGCTGTATTTCATTTTCCAATTGCGAATGTTCAAGAGAATAATACTTTATATTTCCCAAAATATTATTATTATTTAACTAAAGCTGTTTATTATTTTTATTATGCATATAAAGTAATGTTTAGAAACATAACATCGTCATTTCGGAAATAAAATTTCCAAGAAAGATTAACGAGATAACGAAAGACGGATGTTAAGAGGAAGTTCAGTAGAACCTGCTTCCGTTGTACGTCTGAAAATAAATCATTATGTTTTCTTTTCTTTTCATCGTAATATAATAAGTTATTTACCAAAATAAACAAAAATCCACAAAGAAGTTATTCATAACTTAATTTATGATTTCCTCTCTTTTCATCGGAATATAATAGTTAAAAAGATTATTTACAAAAATAAAAGACTCCAATTTTTTTTATTCATAACCTAATTTAAAATTATTGATTGCCTGGTTGGTTCTGTGGTTAGTGCAATAGGCGTTACTACCGAGAGGATCTGAGTTCGAGCCCCGATGGTGACATGAAAAAAAATGTATCGGTGTTGCAGGGCATAGAAGGCTGTTCACCAACTTGCCCCTAAATAAAAAAGAATTACTGAAACGGATTTAATATCCGCCTCAAATCCCAATAGGGCACATGGGATTTTACTGTAATTTAAACTAATGAAAGAGTTCAAAAAAGTATTTACTAAAAATTGATCCTTTATATTGCACAAAGTTCAGATAAATACAAAGCATATGGAAGCAATTTGTGTGTATTGCGTTTGATATTAACGAAACAAAACAGGATTGGAATAGAGCCAATACTGAGCCATAACCCGGTGTAACCCTTGTACATTACATATTTTGGTATAATTTTTTTGCTACTGTTGACGTCAATTTAAACTATAATATTATTATACAGTTCATATTGTGTCAGAGCTGAGTACGTCGTTATATCGTAGTAGTTACAGTAGTTTTATGACTCTCCAAAGAAAATATAAGTCGAATAGTTATAATAATTACAGAGCACTAAGTACGTGAATATATAAAAACTAAACTGTTTGCGCTAGGGCTCGCAATATAGAGATATGCACCCCGTAGATACGTTGAGAAGACATTATTTAAATATTCTATTTAAACTCCTTTTTATGGTACTGCGTAGGACTATGTGGCTAATCTGATGTTAAGAAATCACCACCGTGTATGATCCTGTAACACCATAAGTTTCACTGGCCATATAAGAAAGCTTCGCGTAAATCGCCTGCGATTTTCTATTTTTGTACAACAAACATCACCGTCGTAGATGAAACCTAACAAATGTTCCTTGTAAAAGCTAGACTTTCTATAGAACTCGTAACCATCCTTAAATATAATCCAAAGTTAATAGGATTTAAAATACAGTACAGGGCCTTATTGTCCTGATGTCTTCAATGCCATATAGTCCATAATTACATCTGTATCGACTATCTTTTAATTTGTAAGCTTTTGTAGTAAGAACTTATAACTTGTGAATTATAGAGCGTAGTTTTAACATGAGGAGAAAATTTGAGGAAAATTTCATCTCATTGTAGTCGTCTATTATATTGCAAGTATTTCGTAGTTCTTTTTGAGATTATTATTTCATTAGCTTTTGATGAGGATATAATTTATACTCTTTTCAAAACATATTCACTGGGATACATTTAAATTAATATAACTGCCAATTAGGCGCATTTTTCCTGTTTTGCTGTAAACAATTTCTATTCGATTACAATTAATTTGATAGATTAAACTCTATATTTGTGGCTATAATTACATGAATTTAAATTTAAATTTATTTCTTCTGAAAAATACAGTTGTTTACTTACAAACTAACCTGCCTGCGTTCCGTTTTTATGCATATTAAAGATAAATTTTCGCAAACTAAAATAGATGTCAATCACTATAAATAAAAAATAGCATTATAAAAAAGTTGATACAAATGTTCAATTCTTGTCTTTAACTTATTTTCATTAATAGTATTATTCCTGAGAACAAAGGACAATAGTGCAATACAGTAAACGTTTGGTCTCAGTTTCAGCGCAAAGCGTTTTATTATGTACTAGCTTTCCGCCCGCGGCTTCGCTCGCGTGGACTATACAATTCTGTTTATAATTTCAGTGTAGCTTTAACCACTAAGGTTTCATACGCGGCGGAAGCTTAAAAATGGAGTAACTTCTCCCGTTTTCCTAATACTCTTCAGAAATCAGACCTACTTTATTCACTTTTGTTTCTAATATAGAGCAACATAAACAATTATAAAACGATTGCAAAACACCATTTATTTAAATCTGCGTAAATAAAAGTTTTTCAATCAGGAAAAGAAAACATTGTACGCATTTTTTCCGCATGTTTTGAAATCATACCTTTCATTTTTTGTGAAATTGGTGTAATTTGAATGTAATGAATATAACAAACAAGTTTGAAAAACAAAGTTTTCAGCGTAAATAATGTAAATTTGAATGGTACTTTTTGTAATATTAAACTTAACTAAATTTCTCAAAAATATGTTCACTGATACATCAGTACACTGAGGCGTATTTTGTGTCTAATTATTACGTAATAGCTGTAATCCTACTAATATAATGAATGTGAGAGTTTGTGATTATGGTTGGATGTATGTTTGTTACTTTCATGAAAAAACTACTGGATGGATTTGGATAAAGCTATGGATACATATGTAACGATCCAGAATAACACATAGGCCCTTTTTATCCCGGATTTCCCACGGGAATAGAAGTTACGCAGGTGAAACCGCGGGGCAAATTTAAATGATGTCATGCTTTATATTGTATTTTAAATCATAGTACTTCCTGAAAACCGTAAAAATTGTAATATCTTATTACGCCAACACTAACACCAGCAGTTTTTAAAAGGAATATTATAGAAGTTGTGGGCGAGGCGGCCTAGAGCAGTGACAGTGTAGCAATTGACGAAGCAAGGTCACCATGTACTATGAGCATTAGCGTTAGACAAGTCGATTGTACCGAATGTTTAGGTATTCAGTACCCTTCCATGATTTCCAAGACTATAAAAATGTACGTTCTGTCTCATTCTCGCTTGTGTCATTCGTCGTTGCGTTTCTTCAAATATAATAGAGATAACTATTCTGTAAACGTGACTCGTGGTAGGGGTAGAGTACGTAATAATATTCAGAGAATATGATGATTGCTGCATTCTATTCGTAAAGTATTTATTGATTGCAATTTTATAAATTAATAATCTCCTTTTTATTACGGTCAATTTGAATGATTTCTATCGTTCAATTATACAAGCATTATACCGTAATAGTTGAAATCATTGTAACCTAGATTGAGCATAAAAGTTTTTGTCAACTTTAAAGTTTACTTCTGACAAATACAACCTGTTAAAGTTACATCAAATAAAATACACTTTAAAGGATTTTAAACGCGGTTTATTATACATTATTAACATGGAAAGTACTCGCATTAAACAATACTAAAATAACGCTCGATTTAAATAAATGCGGTTTTAAAATACTCCGAAATTAAATACTGTATAATAATCAGCCTTACTTATAAAAAATGCTTGATTCGTTGCTTAACTACCTCTTAATTGAGTAACTCTCAACGGCCTAAACAACGATTAAAAATTTTTTACTTATAAACCCGTCTCAGCGCTCTCTCAAGTAAGCAACGTCAAATTTAATTATTCTAGCAACATTCAGGAAATAATGCCCGCAATTCACGATAATTTTGTAAAATAATGTCGAAAATAAATGATCATGGAGGTGTTATTTGTAAGTATGACGTTTGATTGACGGAAAATCTTCAAATACTTGTCAGTTTATATTATTTATCTTATAAATATAAATTATATAATATAAAAAAGAATTCAATAACCAATAAAACATTAATGTTCAATAAATTGGAATGAGGAAGATAAGTGAAAAATCAAATAACTGTGATGACCATGAGCACCAACTGTTCTTACTGACAAAAAAACAGCAGGGAAATAATAACAACAGACTCATGATATCAGAATACAAAAGAGGAAGATTAATAAAAAAGGCACTATGCAATTGGAAGAGGAGTACTACAAAATCAAAAATTTTAAAATTACAAAAACAATTAATATGTTTAATTATTAAAATTATTTTAAATATTGATATCTTTGTTCATATTTATTTCATTCATTTTCATCTCCGAGTTATTAAGGACCATTGCATTACTTGAGTTTTCAATTCCTAAACGATCTGGAAATAATTAAAATAAAGAGTTAAATATGCATAATATTTTATTAGTACCATGATCAAATTTTCATAAATACCTTGATCAAATTAGTCCGCTGAATATAGTATGCCCAACTTGTTCAGCATGAAACAAGCAGGTATTATGGTCATGATAAAATGATAGAAGCCTCGCATTATTGTATAAAAATTGCTTTGCTTCCAGACACTAGACGAATTTATTTATTTTTTGACGCCGGCGTATCCTGAATGCACCTTTTTTTGCACACATACTTAAATCAAAAATCAGCAAGCAAATTATCATTGCCCATTTTTATTATTATTCAAATAAATAAAAAAACACCAATTTCGACATACTCTTTCGTACTTCAAGGCGCCAAATATGATCAGCTGATTGATAAAACATCCGCCATATTGTCGATCAACAGGCTTAAAACAGGGTTGGACGTCTCTTAAATTTTGACATTATTTAACAGTTGCTTAATCACCTCTCTACGCTGAATTGGGTTTATAAGTGAAAAAAACCTTAAACAACACCTAACTGGGTATTTTAAAATTGAGAGACGTTTATAAGTAAGGCTGAGAGTGTTTTAATTAAGACACTCAACTTTTGACAGCACTCGTAAAGTATTCTAGATATATTCACATTATTTACTAATTAATAATTAAAATGCCGCGTTATTATCAAGCGCACACTTTTAAATTATAACAACATGTTAACAACAAGGAAAATATACCTACTATACGTACTTGCATATATTTTAATTATTACTAAGTGTATACATTATTGAAATGTAAGTATACTTCCTTCATTTCTTTATCATGTTGATTCTTTAGAAGTATTGATCTCAACACTGTTTGTATTCCTAGTTGGAGCGTATAGAAGGTCGCCGTCTATGCATAATTACTAAACCGATAAAATAATCGGTACAAACCATTAGCAACCTTATTGTGCTGTAATAAGGTAATAAATGTGTGTTAAAATTACAGATAACTAGCTAGAAGCTTCCCAAGGCCAGTTAACTTGTGGAGGAGTAAAAACTTGGTCAAGGCTTTTGTTTCGTTACCTATGCACTTGGATTTTGGATATTTAGCATTATTTAGCTGCTAGTCCACCATGAATTACGTAAAAAAATGTATATTTTACTTACTTTGTACAACAATAACGCAACGATGGATATATAATATCAAGAAAATTCTTCGTTCTTCACGCGTCTGATAAATTTTCTTTCCACTTCAATAAATATTCTAACGACGTAAGGATAAACTTCCATCCAACACGAGATAAGTGCCAATCTGACAATTTGGTTATGCATTTGCGAAGTTTGCCGTCGTTATTATGTTTAGAAATAAGTACATAACAGATGCTAAAATGTTTTACATATATCATTGTAGTTCAATTCATAACATATGATATCGATTATCGACGTAGCATTGTCTCAACAAGGGTAAAAAATGTTGAGCATTAGTACATTATAGACTGACATAAAATTTTAAACTTGAAATTGAAAATATATGAGATGTGCTTGATATATGAATGTTTGGGTACATGTAAAATATTAAAAGTATCCAATGATAGTTCTCAGCGCTTTTTTCAGACTGATGAGAGACAACAATTCAATTTCATGTATGATAATTAGTTCTTACCTAGTCTGCATCTCAGTTCGACAACCTGTCAACGTAAAATATATTTTATACTTACATAGAATGTACCTTCGTAACGTAATTTACCTATATAAATCTTACGAATTTTCTTTCTCAAAGTGGGTTACTTGTACTACAATAATCTAGATTGTTTGAATATTTATTTCAGATTATCTGTACCTATTTGTAAACGTTTACAGTTAGAATAGTAATATTACAAGGAAACGCATAAATAGGTAATGATAATAATATTGTCTCAGAAGTCCGATTGTCGTTACTGAGTTAGTACTGCTGTTGAAAGCTATTAATTCTGAAATATTTATAGGCTATCTAAATGTTTTAACTACATCGATAACTAAAATACCAATTAATGTTAATATAGACTAAATAGTTTACATAAGATATGGTTAGATAAGATTTAAAGATCAAAGTACGCCGTAAATTTGTCGAACTTGTTTCTCCTTTCAGAAGCGCCTTTCAATCGTCACCTGTTTTTATTTAACATCGGTTTTCGAATCGGAGTGAACTAACAAGAAAAACTATTAAAGCTCTTTTCAAACAGATGAAAATTGAAGTTATTTTATGAGAGTTAAATTGAAAATGTCAAGGATCTGCTTCTAAGTATGCATATATTTATTAATGATGTAACAGTTTTGCATTTGATTAGCTATTTATAGATAATTTTAATTTAGAAACGTTGTGCCTATTGGTAAAAAACACAGTCTTTACTAGTTAATCCTTTCAATGAATGATAGAACCGAATATACTTGGTAAGTTTTAAATTATGCACTTTTCACCAAGTAAGCTTTTTATCACAGTTAACTTTTGTAAATGAAACCTAGCCACCATATCTTAAATTAACCATAAGTTTTTCAATGTAAAAATCTTGTAAAAGATCTATGTAAAAGTCTTAAATTAACAAGTTTTTTAGTTCTTTAAACGTGAATAAAAAATGCTCACAATCCGACAGTTCTAAAATCCAAATTGTTTCAAAATTCATGTATAAAGCCGGGTGCTACGATAATGTTTAAATATAAAACTGGAGGGTCGCCAGCGCCGCGAACGACAAGCGCGCGCTGTTCCCGTGAAAATTATAATTAGGAAATTTATATTTACTGTATTGCTCTAATCACTTTGTTTTAACACAATTTCCAAGAAGTTCACGTCAATTTTTATTTTGGATGTACTAGAAGTTTCTATTCTTATACTTGTACTACGTATTATAAACGTATGCAATAATGTTGTAATATCCATTCATTAACTTTATTGTAGATATGAAATAAATTATTAATAATTAATATTAATAACATATCGACATCTCATGCTGAGATCTGAGGACTGTGCCAAAACTTGATATACCTATCAAAAATATGTTAAAATTACGCATACATGAAAATCTCGATTCAATTAAATCATTGATCAGGAGCGTGATTTTTCAATGAGTGAACTAATTTTATTCAAATTCGGTAAATAAAGCATTGAATTATGTATGATTGCCACGGCAAATAACCTAAACTCTACTAATATTATAAATGTTTGGATGTCTGTTGGTAATCTACCTGATCAGATTTTGATAAAATTTCGTAGAGACAGAGGCTGGATAAGATGGATACTATTATTGATCTCTATCTAAATTTAAAGAGGGCGTTGCAGAGGGAAAAAGCTACTGTTTTATAAATATATAATTTTCGTTCACACACAGACTATTTGTATCGAAGATAATACAATCGCTTAAAATTGGTTGTTAATGTTGTTGTTACATACATGCTTAATAATACAGATATCTAACCGCTCGGCCACAGCTTCTAGCGGTGCGACTGGAGGCGCGGCGGGCGGCGCGATGAGGTGTGGCCACCTCGACACTCGCTAGTACATTTGTTAAATTCGCACATCGCACCGCGCCGCAATTCGCATCGCCGGTAGCTGTGGCCTTCTTCATAGATTGTCTTACATTTGTTTCCACCGCCCATCGCTTGCCGCGCCGCATATCGCCGCAATTCGAATCGCTATTAGCTGTAGCTGAGCGGTTAATTGTAGAAATATCTTCAATATTAGTTAGTTTTGTGACATAAATAAGATTTTATTAGCATGAATATTTTATTTTCATGAAAGCATGTTTTTGTCAACGTTTGGACATGCTTTTTTACGCTTTTTATAGACAATGGTAGAGAACCCTTTGTTTGCGAGACCGATTGGCACTCAGCCGTTTTTCTTAATTTTATTTATTAATTGATTTTATGATAAGTTGTCTTAGATCAGCCGAGTCACAAGCTGCCCGTGTCCTTTGCATGTGTGTTTTTTCCGTCGCTTAGTCATTTGTCTTTTTATTTTTATTTTTGGAATTCCTATAAACCTAAGTACCTAACATCCATAACTAAATCTATCGGATACGAAACTAACGGATAATCCGAAATGTTTTTATAGGCGTATCCGTATCCGAGTCCGGTATGTTAATTATTTATATTATATCTGTATTCAATCCGTATCGAATTGTCATACCTTCCTAGCCTCGCTATATATTTAACATGACGAAATAACAACCCTGCTTCATAGGTGTTTACCGAAGTATACAAAATTGATTTTTATATGTACTGCTATACCGGTCAGGCCTACCAAATGAAGTCCTACGGCTGTAATCTCATTAATTTAATATCATTATAATATTATCTAATCATTTGAACTGTACAATTTTCTTACCCAATTTATGTTTTCATTTTCTTGCATCTAAATGAAGATAGAGAAAAATGGAGACGAGGAAAAACGTTTTTTTATTTATAGGAAATATTTGTTTGTTTGTTTGTATTGAATAGGCTCCGAAACTATAGGACCAAATGGGATGAAATTTAATGGATGGATCGAAAATCCTACGGGAACGGGATTTATACGCGGGTGAAACCGCAGAGCTCAGCTAGTATATAACAATAATAAACGTGTTTTAATCAAATTCATGTTATTCGTACAGAAGTCAGTCATTCAAAAGTAAAACATAATTCAAAATGGGGACTTAGGATTTTATAAAAATGGTTTCTTTAATCAAAATGTAAAAGAAAAGCGTCTAAGCGAGTGTCGGAGGGGCGCGAGGGGCGCGGGGGGAGGGGCGTCCGTGGCCACTTCTACCGAAATATCGTTGTAACTAGGCTACTCCGGTACGATGACATGGGCGATTTTCGGCGTAAGCGACTCGTGACTAGGGCTACCACAATGAACCATTGTATTTTAATGTACCTTACTACTATCTTGCAACACCAATCATATTTTTCCCTAACAATTTCGGTCAAGACATGCCACAACATATTTTGAAAGTAATAATTAATGGTACATGATCAAAACTTAAGTTTAAATTTAACGCTATTTCGTAGTGTATGCAACGTACTTAGACAAGTACGTACGTATAATCAACCAGTTGAGAACGTGTTGTTGGCATTTTTTATTTATATGTATTTACTAGCTTCAATCGCGTTAAATTTGGGATTATGAATAAAAAAGTATCTCTTTACTTAATCCAGCTAATGGCCTATCTTTAGGTATACGAAACTTTATTAAGTTCAGAATTTGCGGTGTGATTGATACACAAACATCCAAACTTTTACATTATAGAGTTAGTAAACTGTAGTGTTTTATTATATTTCTTTATAAGTGAGATTTTGTCTTGTGTCTCAATCTTTTCATATTTCGATACAAATTTATTCAAAAAACCAGCCATCCACCATGGTCTAAAAGTTATAAACCACTATACAAATGTGTTTATTTCGTGTTTTTATTATACGTTTCTTACAGATTGAAAGTTTTACAACTTTTAACTCAAAGAAAATCAGGAGATATTCAGGTTATACTTTAGTTCCGAGAGCTTGGATCATTTTTGAGAGGGTGTTTGCAATTCGGGATTTTAACATAGCCAGGCAAATTATAAATAAGTACATATATTAAATTGTATTCGAGGCAACTAGTAATTTTAATAGGTTATTATTTATAAATATAGTATTCTCAAAAAGACAGGTCTTTTTGGTAAGAAATTCTACCTGCCATATCTGAAAGAAAAAGCCCCGCTACTCACCAGACCTGAACTTCCATGTTAGGGTCAGGAGAGTATGAGACATGGTATATCACCTTGCCTCAAAGACTCTCCAAAAATGGGTATAGCTCTCAGAATAATTATTACATAGTGTCACGACGTGAGCCACCCCTAATATTTTTAAGAGATTTCACTACGAGCAGACACGACGAAACTACAAATCGGTTTTAGCCGTTTGGTCGCGGAGCCCTAACCAAGGTGATTACAATGGCGATAGAAGCTAGAAGTTACAACTTCTCACTCAGTGTCTCGTCTCTTTACTAAAATATTAACCAGCTTTAGACATAACTCAACCAATTATTTAATACTTTGGTGATGTATGTAATATAAATAAAAGAAATTTTAAATTTGTAAGTTTAATTTTAAATTTGTAAATAACATTAATGGTTGTTGTGTTATACGTACCCATTTTTGATTATATGTAGCCGAATAAATTAATTTGAGTTTGAAGAATTTATTTCTCATAAGAAAATAGTTCACTTAAAATGAGATATGAACATAAAACTTCTTAATAACTATCGCATCTCTATGACTAACTTACTTGTCTAGATTTAACATACCGCATAAGTTTCGTTTTAAATATATTTACTTTACATTGTTTTATAGCTCCCGTTAAGTTTGCAAAAATAGTATACACTAGCCGCCCCTTTATTTGTTTTACTCTAACATTCTGTTTCTTATGGTGGTGTGTATAAAAAAGTGTTAAATAATAATAATAATAAATAGCACCTAATTAAGTTAGTAGCCTAATATAATACACACAGACTGTAATATTATCTCCAAATTTTTAATATTAATACGATATCATTAAGAGAGTCACTTAAGTGATGTACATTAATAATAAAACTTAAATAGGAACATTCTAAGGGTGCTTTTAAATTTAGAAATCGTTTGTGAAAAGTGACAAGGCGCATAATTAACTTCACTTATAAAGTTAATAATGCTTAACTTAACCTAATTTTGAAATTATCTGAATCTTGCAAATTGTAGAGTTTCGGGTCGTTGAATTTTAAACTCCTGAGCTCCGTACAAAGTTTCTGAATAATGATAATAATTATTAATAAGTGATATAAACTTTAATACATTTACACATGTATAAACGTACCTTAGGGAAGCAACTAAAATTTTAAAAGTAAACATTAAAGTAATAACTGGTAAGTACATATTATATACAATATACATACTTTCTAATCCAATCACCACAAGCTATTTTACTGAAGTGAACAAATTGACAATTGACAAAATTAAAATAGGAGATAAAAAATCCTTAAAATGCTTCTAAAACCTATTCCTAATATTATAATTGTGAATGTTTGGACGTTTTGAAGTGTGGTTGTTTGGATGTTTGTGTGTCAATCACACCGTAACTACTGGATTTAATGATATAACAACATAGGATACTTTTTAATTTTGAATTTAACGCGAGCTAAGCGGCGGCAGAAGTTAGTCTATCCAATGTTTTATTCCATTGATACTTGGACAATCCATTAACCAACCAAATAAAATTGATCTGACTGATTGAATTGACGCTCTTAATTCTGAAATCTAGGAAAATATTTTAGTTTAGTATTTTTAATATTCCAGGATTTTACAGCGGCACGTGACGAGCTTGTTATTATCTTGCGTTAAAT
>LQNK01000508.1:1551757-1588754 GCA_001586405.1 Phoebis sennae
AGATGTACTGTAGGGAATTGTAGTGCCATTGATACAGACATATGGTAAATTCGCCCAGTCAAGCATGCAGTCAAAGCATGTCAATCTTAGTAAAAATATTCTTCTAAAACATCGCGTTCAGGGTAATAAATAAATACAGCGTCATTTTTATCATAAATATAAAATAATTAATAACGGTAACAATACATAAACATTAAAAAATATTACGATTTGTACATATTCAATGTGTCTAACGCCCGATGATATATCCTAATAGAAAAACGCAACCCTAGATTTTTAGAAAATCTTACAACAATTTATTTCAATTCAATAGTCCAATTTTTGTAATCATTTATTGATATAACACACGCCAATTCATTTTTTCAAGTTAATTTTTTTATCTACGTTGAAGGCGTATTGTTTTATAGTTTTTTCCTAGTTGTGTTTTGTATTACTACTTTTATGCATAAATAACTGTGTAGATATAGATATAAAAAGATTTTGCATCTAATCTTACGTAGTCGATCAATATGCTATGTTGTTGCTATGGTGTTTTTCCTCTACTTCTCGCTATATCATGTATTTTAAATAAAATTATTGAATTTGCAATTTAAATTACACAGAAGATTGTGGTCTGTTTTACCGCCTTTTGTAAGAACACGTTTTTTATTATTATCTATTTTTGAATCATCAGAAATTATTATAGAACTGCTCGTATAGAAAACGATTTGACTTAAACACCACGAAAGTTAGAAAACTATGTGTAAATGTTTAGTTGATAGCTTTATACTAGCATGAAACAGGCTATATCCTTGAAATAGAATGGGTTGTATTTACAATAATTCCATAATTTCATTGCTATTTTATCTCTTATGCCTAGAACTTAAATATCATTTGAACTGGTATGTTAACCAATGACATGTAAGTGGGCGCAGTCATGAAGATATCCCGTGAGTGACAATCACTCGTGTCGTAATTGGGTTATTGTATGATGGTAGGAAAAGCACGATCATACAATCTACACTTCAAGGTATAGCATTACATAAACTATTTCTAGGTAAATCGTTAGGTTATGAATTGGCTAGAGACATGTAAGAGTGCTATGAAATAGTCCTTAGAACCCTATACCTTTTAAATATAAATGGTGAAAGGAATCTATTATTAATATTTTATTTTCAAATATATAACGCAACGTTTTATTGGCCCATTTCAAGATTTTTCTTCATTATGTTACTGCGTTAATTCAGCAACTTTCAGCGTAAAATTTGTATGTATAAGTAAATAGCGAGTAAGGTCAATGCCGCTACAAAAGTTTAGCAATGTGGCAATTCGTTTCACGGTGTGTACCCTAATTTAGAAGAAGCTTTATGCCGTGTACTAAAAGGTACCGTTGTGATTGTGCGTGGATGTGGGATCATTAGAAACCCGGCCGTGGCTCACGGTTGCGACACAATAGTTGCAGGCTGACTTGTTAGAAAGGTCGGTACATTTTTTCACGAGGCTTTGGAGTGAAAGTCGGTGTCGTTCGGTGAACGGGCATTTTTGGCACTACCATACGACGCGGTTTAGGAGGGGGCCGCATGGCAACAGGTGTGTTGGTTTTTTTGTGAAAAGAAACTAAGATCGCGTGTTCGATCAAGCGCTTGGCTTACTTGACGCGATGATTGAAGCTTTTATTAAAACTTCAAGTAATTTTAACTTTTTCGAAAGTTTTATTTCACTTTTATAAATTTATCAGCGATCTCCAACGATGTTGTATTTGATATCGATATTTCTATATTACTTATTGTCAGTAGTTCAAATGAAACATTTCAAGTGGACGATATAAATCGAAACGGTGGCAAAAATGTCAGCAACGGTATTCCACTGCCAGCGGTACAAAATTTCGTCAACCATTATAACTGTTAGCGTGAGTTCATTCGATGGCCGCACCAAAATCAGCAGATATTGACATGCAAGAATTTATATGATCGCCCATCCTATTTCACCTTTATTAGATTAGTGATTTCGTCTCCCTCTGACACGTTTCACCTCCAAATGCTATTCGGCAGTCGGTTATCCAGACAGGGCTGGACTCGTCGGACAGGTTTCTAAAAATAGAAGAATCGTACGATTTTTTTCGAGGAATTCTTAACTAAGTTTCATGGACGTGTCTAACGTGGCGGATTTCGCGAAGCTTTTTAATTTCGTTTAATCTATCTTCTACTATCGTCTAGCTATTAATTCATAATTACACGAGATTTCTAACTTTTCAAAGTATTATTAAAGACACAGTTTAGACCAAACATGACGCAATTTGGTAAATAATTTATTTTTCGACTTTCTCCTTTCATATCGTCATAGAGGAGAAAACCTGTGGCCTAAGTACACGTTACAACTTAAATCAAGAAAATTATGAGAGAATAAAATTATAGCTAATATAGGTTTTATATTGACAAAAAATGCTATTATATTATTGAAAATGGCGCGCATGTTAAAGTACTAAATGCATCTTAACTTCACTATAATTCATGGTTACAAGCAATGCATTACAAATCTCATGGGATGGACCTGTTTGCTTTTTGTCCCGTATCAGTCTGTGTGCGATATAACATAAGCCTAATGGATTGCTGCGTGCTATTTAATTGAGAACGTTAGTAATTTCTGGTAAATAATATAAAATACAAACAGTTACGCATTTAAAGCATGCTAGTATCTGAAAATGTCATTCTTCTATCGTCTAGCTGTAACTTCTAACGAAATTTTTTTTTCTAAAAAGAACACTAACTGATTACGAATCCCTTAGCTTTATTAACGCAAAACTATAATGTAACGTTAATTATCCATTTAAGATAAATTTTCAGATAAATTGTTGGTTTTTAAGTAGGTTCTTGTAGTGTAAGTTATGGTTAGGTCTGTCGCATTCTATAGAACAGGTTTTTTGAGATCGAAACGGCATAAATCATGCGCAGATTTTTGGATCAACGCTAAGTAGCGGTCCTGGCCGGTCTTTAGGATTTTAACAAGCCGTAATATAATTATATTTTTTTGCAATTGCCTATTACATTTAATTTACTATAAGAAAATCTCCAGAAATATTTTAATAAGCTCCATTTTACACAATCGTATACAGATTGGTTTAAAATAGCTAAATATGGCTATGTAAGTGAATAAAAGCCCATTTGCACCGCAAATTTTGCATATTCATCAACAGTTATATTGTTATTTATTTAATCCTTTAATGTACACCACTTACATTCATATAATAGTAGATGACGAAAATTCAATATTAAATACTATATCATTGTGAAACTTACCTGTATATAAAATTTTGCTTTTCGATTTTCAAACATCGTTACACATTATGTTCTATTGCGTATTTAAACATCTTAAAAAAGTTTTTATTTAAGAATCTAGTAATTATTGCGTGCCTCGGAGAGCATGTTAAGACGTCGGTCCTCCGCCTGATCTCTCTCCGGTCGTGTCGGTCTGCCGTCCCATCGGAATATGAGATAAAAAAAAATAGCAAGTGCATCTAAAATCTTCTGCGTACTTGCTGACATAGGCCACGCTATTAGTATTATTAGTAGCTGTCAAATATTGCTATTACCCAAAAAAATCACATTTTTCTTTTACATTTTTACACATTTCGTGTTTATTCATAAAAATATGGCTTTTATTGAGCACAAACCAGAAAAATAAAATTCTCTCAAAGTTTGTTTGAGAAATTGGGTTTTATTTGTAAGAATCGCCAAACACGTGACTGTTAGCTATCCAGCCATCACGTTGCATAACCAAAACGGTTTAAAGCTGAGCTTTTGACCTTTATTTGTCAAAATCCGTACACTCGGTTTAACGTGATCGAGTATCAAAGTGATAATCCAAACTTACTGACTTTCTACTTTAGCTATCTGTACTAATAAAACTGAAGAATTTATTTTTTGTTTCAACGCGATAATTTTAGTAACAACCGGTCCGATTTGAAAAAAATGTTTTCAGGTAGATATACGAGAAACGCTATACGTTATATAACATTACACAACGGGAGCGAATTATTCGAATCTAATTCTATCATATAATATTAATAAAGAAAATAAAATGTTCCTAAACCGTCGCATTTAAGAAAGGTGACATCAGTGAGGGTGTGGTAACCTTTTTGCTACGACGTGGCTATTCCATAAAGCATAAATCAACACAACAGGTTTTTTATGTAAGAGCTAACAGTGACAGATCATCTGATGTCAACCAAACGCCGCCAAACCAAACACATGAACTCAAAGAAAGGCGATTTAAGAAAAGGCTTCGAGGAAAAGGCTTCCAAAATATTCACAAATGCGAATCCGATCGAAAAATATCGGAAATCGGAACAAGATTCATACAAATTACGACGGAAACGTCTTCGATCCGAATCTTCATCCGATCCAAATTTTTGAATCCCAGCCACAGGGGAAACTGTGAGAGAAATATTATAATGTTGAAAAAAATAGACTTCCATATTTAACTCTGAAATAAACTTGTCAAGTCAAAATATGATTAGATCAAAATTTTCCGGCCGTCTATTGCTCTCAATTCTAAAAGCTTTAGAAATTTTAAACATAAAATTTGTTTTTAATATTTCTTTGACGGATAGGAGTATGGGCATTTTGGACCAATTTGTAAAATTACCCAAAAGTGATGAACCCGGTTTCTTATGAAGAGTTTTCTTGATAGGCGCTGCATTTTATTCTATGGCAGCCAAGTTTAAATCGAACGCGAAATAGGTATTTATAATTAATACCGTATAAATTTAATAAATTTCAACGTCATTACTTTATTTTATCAAAAATAAAGCGTGATGATATGTGCTACTTATAGTCCTAATAATAAAGACCAAATGACTTAAATTGGAAAATTGTAAGTATGTACATTCAGGAAAACACACCAAAACTGAATTTTTGCGCTCAATTTTAACTTCAATTCAGGAGAAAGAAGAGCTCAATAGCTATTCAATAAGATAAATCTCATCACTGTTGGGTCTTAGTACAGGCTTCATACAAAAATGCACATTGTCCTTTAAACCCAAGACTAACCATTGTTGGTAAAATGATTTATCTCTATGAATCGCGTGGTACAAGAATATATATTTATGAAATGATTGATTCATGTATTAATGAAGATACATCGGCGTTTTTTTATTGCTAACAGTCTACACCAGACTTTGGAGAAAGACAAAAAGAAAAATATAGATGTTTTGTTTTCATAAAAATCGGCTTCGAGGCTTCTGTCCGCATTTTTTTATATACTTCATAGTTTCGGCTTTGGCTCTGAAAGCCCTTTCAAAAATTCATCGAAAAAACGCACACGAGGTCGAGTTTCGTCAGTTCAGTCATTTTATTTGCACTTATCTACTCTATCCGAGGCTGATAACGTATTATCATACAATTTAGAACCGACTTTTAAAATCGGTACTTCAGTTTGCTGAGTACGTTATGGTGTAGATTAAACAAAATATAACGTAATGTCTATTAAAAGAAAATTTGAAGAGAGAACAGACTGAGAATGTTTTTCATTTAGTTTCTTTATCATTTATTTACTCCTACCACAAATTTCCTAAAAAAATATTCTAGACATGGAAGGAGTTCTAGGCATATATTGATTTGCTAAATTTTCGCCATTTATGACTCTAGTGAATGAACGAATTGATGCTGATAATAGTTTTAAAGATATATAATGATTGAGAATAGACATAAAATGAATGAATTAATGATTTATAACTGACATAAAATGCTGATGATTACTAGATTTCATAGACACTTAAGTATTTTCCATCTACAACGTTAATTTAAAGTTTAGGTTTCGATGAAAGACTAATAAATTCTCGAAAGACTCGAATAATTCTCTATTTGAATATAGGCTTTGGTCCGGCGAGTTTAAAGTTTAGACCCGGGCTAGCATCAGCTGCATCTCCTGAAATGACACATGACTGAATACCAAAAGGACTGCAGACACACGAGCGCAATCGATGAAACTTTTCCGAGTTGTGTCCACAGATTCACAATGTGTATTTAGAATTGTAGAGTGCAACTAAAAGTTACTTGCTAAATATATGTTATTAGCTATTCTATAAAAGCGTTGCTCCTGTATATATAAACAAACGAACTTCAACTTTATAATTTTAAGAAATTTCAGATATTTTTCGACAATTTACACGTTAAAAATACGAAAAGTATTGTCGGTTTCAACTCCATAGAATTGTTATATTTATGTGTTAAGGTGTATGTGCTAATCTAAAAGACTTATATTTTTAACTCCTTTTGGAGTTTCCAAGCATAGAGTTTCATCTTAATACGTATTAAATTATCAATCAATTATATAATTGTGTCTCGCGTATTACATTATATTATGTTATTTCATCATATGATGTGTTTATACGAGTATAGTGTTCAAGTGAACTTTCTTCTATTTATAGAAGTAAAAAGACATTAAACTAGCTAGATGAATATTGAACTATCTAGCCGAATCCGTTATTTATCTAAAAAATAATATTCATCTGCTGAAATACATATTTACTACCTGTAGGGAATAACTAAAAAATATATTTCAAATCGGGTAAAAATTAGTAAATCTTAAGTAAAGTAAGATTAGATCATTTTAAAAAAATATTTTACAATTTTTCACTACAGATTACCTCTAAATAAGTTTTAGTTTCAACTATAGGATACTAATTTAAAAATAAATTGTCAAGTGTATACCATTAACTATTGTATTGTGTCCGATAAACTTAACTTAATAAAGCCAATTACAACAGTTTTTTTCTTATCATACGTAGAATTGTTGGATTTCGAGACTAAAAAATTGGTTACCTATCGAAGGGAGGAATAGAGGCAGTCGCCTCTATTACTGCCTATTTAAAACACACACTTTGCACAACATGCGAAAGAATTAGTCCTCAGTTTGTTAGTAATTCAAATCTAAGATGACTAGTTTTAAATTCTAGAGAAGTTAAATAAATTAGGATGGGATTGACAAAAAGTAATTCAATAAAAGCCAAAAAACAGAACTCGGTGTGTGTCCGAAATAAAAAGTTAATTAGAGCGTCAATCAAAAATATTAACGTTACCATATTTAGTATTCCATGCTGCTACGCAAAGATTTCCTAAAATGGTCCGCCAACGTACTGAAGGCGACTAACAAAAGAAATATTGAACTCGATACAAATAGTGATATTCAATATCGTTGTGTGTTGTACTTTTTTCTATATGTTAATATTGTAAATTAACTAAAAATATTTATATTTTTGTTAATATGAATTGTTTTTAATCTAACAGGAAGGCGAAATTAAAAATACTAAATATTTAATTTAGATATAACGTTGCTGAGTTTTAGTTTAGACGATTATTAATGAACGGATTCTATCTATTGGTGAGCCCTTTCAAATTATTTTTATCAGTATATGGGACAGATTTGTTTGTGCAGTTTAACTAAGTACAATTTACCTAAAAAGGAAGGAAAATAATCGATTTTACATAGACGACCTATGTAGTTTTAATAATAATAGTAAATGTCTAAAAATAAATGGCGTATGAATAAAGAATAGACTAAAATTATTAATACGAAGATTGAGGCAAAAAATCAAGTCACGGTGGTATGGTCATCGCCCTCTACACACAACTGAAATACTAATACCGCCGAAAGCTGTTGGCCGACTAAAAACAAAAATTTATTTTATATAAATGTTTATTACAAGTCGGCACCAAAACATCATTATTATAGAGAGTTTTGTAGCATTGTAATAAAATAGCTGTACACGCTCTACCCATTGTTAGCAATATACCTCAATGCCGCATGGGTTATATAAAATTTAACCCTTAAAATTGAAATTTCAAAAGTTTTCCTTATTTAGATTATAATAAATATGCCAATATGTTTTTAAAATTATATTATATTATTAGTGTTCCTTGTTTCAGCAGTGAGAAGTTGTCGTGGTAGAGATGATGAATTCGGTTCATCAAACAGTCGAGACACGTGGTTTATGTCCTTAAAATTATTTATATCGTTATTTTTAAAAGTTATGAGCTACAATATTTTTATATCCAATGTACTTTTGTAAAATTTTAAATTTTAAATATTTTTCTCAATAAAATGTTGTCTATATTTTTTATATGTCTATTGTTACTTTTGTATAAAAAATATAAATAATTACAGTAACTAAATATTTGACCCCATTTTTAACAACCACCATTAAAGATTTTTTGACGGTTAACAGAACTTATAATCAAATCTTTTGAATCCGAATTTCATTTCCGTTACCGTTTTAAAATTGAATTAATAAAACGAAGAACCTATTATTATCATGTGTATAGAACGTGTGTTATTTGTTAACTGGACAATCGCTGTTAGCTGAGTTAGTAATAATGTGGTTGAGTTTTAATTTATGGAGGTTATCAAATAGCGTTGGGTGTTTTTTGTTAGGAATCTCCTAGAAGTTTTGGAGGATGTAAGGATAAGGTTGCGTGTTATTGGACGAGGCACATAGGGGCGGCTCTTCGTTAACCCAATCCCAAAACTTTATTCATCTCAAGTCACATTTGTATATACTTAGTAAAATAAATACAAATTTTAATAATATTACAGTTGAAGATATTGATTATTCTTAAATTTAAGAATTAAAATAAACATGTGTGTATCTAAACTAAAAATAATATGAACAAATCGCATCGCAGCTAATTCGCAATTTTGTAAAAACAGTCGCATAACTGCATAAAGTAATATAGTCTTCATTGCCACCACGATCCAGGCTGAAAAGAGTGATATGTATAGAACAGTCGTTGACGTAATCAAACGGTTTTAACCAACGGCGCAAGAATTGAATTTTGAAGCAAAGAGCGGGGTGAGGAGTGGGTCGCGGGACACGGGCGCACATCCGCTCGTTCGCGGATTGCCCAATTCTTACCACAAGCCAGCGCCGACGCTTTCGTCATGTAGGCGCGATGACTCAAACCGAATGATTACGACACGAGATATTTTCAGACAAAAGTTCGACATTAAATACTAAAGGCATCTCTTCTTCGTAAAGTGGTCATGTCCAATGCAGAAAATTCAGTGATCTCGCAACTGAAATCAAACAGATTGCGAAATCTCTAACGTCACTGCGGACACTTCCAACTGCAGAGCACGCGGGCGAGCCGACACCGACCGATGATTTATCATGCCAACCATATAGGAGAGAGAAAAAGACTGACTGATAGAAAAAGTCTAGTCGAATTCTCCCTCCGACACAACTGACAGTTTCGACTTCTTGCTTCTTTGGCTTCGTATCTTCATCTGAAAACTTTTTATCCCAACTGGATGTAACATTAACTTAAAACTCGTTCAGTTCCCGCCAATAAACGTTCCGCAGCGCGCGAGTCATATGACGTGACAAGAGGAAAATATGACTAATTACTTATTGCTGGCAACTTATCAAACGCAATTATTAAACATACATGCATTTTTTTCAAGTTAAAAAATAAATAAAGTATTACAATACTTTGCGGAAGTTTGAAAACTAGGTCGCGAACAACTCACAAGTAAAACTTTAAAATAAAACACTGTTATTTAAAAATAATCCACACTACTATCATTGACGAAGGCTCAACTTCAACTACTAGAGAGGGCGAAAAATAACTAAGTTAAATTATTCAACTAAGACAGAACCGACACTGGAAGGGCAAGAGGAAACGACCGAAGTTGTCGACGACCGAGAAGCGAATGGCAGCTCTTGGCGAGGAACGATGGCGTAGTGACTGCGGACGTGAGAGGGGCGCGGTGGAGGGCCGCGGGGCACCAGAGGAGGAGGCGAGGCGCCCTGCGCGCGCAGAGAGAGGACGCATGTGATGTAATAGCGATCGATGCACCGTATCATGTATAGAATAAATATCCTCGTTTTCTGCCTTTCAAACATTGAATTTAAGTGTTTTCGACGAGCATACGAATCCTAGACCTAAACTTTACCTCCTGGATTGTATAAGAACTATTTGGCATCAAACTTCCAGGTCAGTGAGCACTATCCCGTGTCAAACAAAGACTTTCGAGCGCATTGTTTCCCTCTCCTGTCAAGTGTTAACTGATACATATTATAACCTAGACGTGCTTAGCTTAACTTTTAAATATTGAAGACGTCAGCTAGCCTTTATCGAGTTCCTGAAAACAATTTATTAAATTATTGAAACCGTTTGGTATTGATCAAAGACAACTGGTGTTAACGCTCGGGTACCGTCGTGAACCCTCGGCTCCTATCTAGGTCACACGTGTACACGTTATCCCCACCATGACGGCCTTGGCTTAGTTTAGGCCAAATGGCACCTCCCCTTCTCTGCGTACTTTACTAAATAGTAAATACTAGCTAAACAGTACATTCTTTTTCTCAAAACATTGCTGACCCTACTCTTGAATATTTTGTTGCACTTATACAAATTGCGCATTCATTTCTATGATAGCGCAGTACATCGGTTTCATTTACATTTTACCAAACAAAGACTCTGATTATAATATCGTCATGTTTGGTCTTTGTACACATTGCGATGAGATAATTTTCGGTTATTGAACTGCCCTACCTTCTGACTTCTCGTTTAAATATTTTGTAGTAACTTTAATAACACGATATATGAACATTAAAATAGTATGGGGACGAAAACAAGTCACATAATTGACAGAATGGTTTAACTCCCAACTAGGTATCTAATTCGATGTACGTCGCGCGGCCCAACGCGGCCCCATCGGATAAAAGTTGCTGCTGATGATGAAAACCACGCTTCGGCTGACCTCGTTTGTATCTAGCGCGGCACCCGAAATAACTAGGGCACCGTTACTACGCAGTCTCTAACGCAATGTAGTTAAATACTTTTCGGCGTCCAATCTAAGACGGTCTTGGGGGATGTCGAAACTGATTAGAATTGGTTGCTTCAACAGGAAATCGTTAGGCAAGCGGGGGTCAAACGCTGGTGGTTATGGAGGTGCTGAAATCGACATCTGGTTATGGAAGAGTTTTGCCTGCATTTTAGCTATAGAGTATATAGGTGCGATTGTGAAGTACAATATACGTTGGTTACTCTGTAACATTCCTCGCACCAACGTTTTGCCAACTTCGAAATGTCATCTAATAGATCATATGACATCATAATATGACCCCATGTTAAGATGCCTACTAGACAGCGATAAGCTAGTCTGACACATGGATACTTATGTAGGTATCTCTATTAATCATTATGAGCACAGAAATGATCTAACTGAGATAAATGCATATTAATTCCTTATCCTTTTTACTTTAAATGTTTTATCCGAATAAAATTAAATACGATTATGTACGTAAAACATTGTTTTCGTATTCTTTTGTTTTATTAATGGAATCAACGTGTTTAAATGAAATTCTGTGACCTCTTCGTTATTATTTTACCCTGAGTGAAAATCTAGGACTTGCGCTACTTTTTCACTTTCAATTTAAATTAAACGGCAAATATTTATTCACATAACAGTACCAATTTATCTGATTAATCGTCACGTGGCTATTTCTTATTATTTATGTAATTCATCGTACGTGCAATTAAAGTAAATAATATTTCTCGTTACTGACTGGTTAAAATAAATTATTAATCAGGCAACATTCTTTTATATTATAAAAGTTATAAACTATTTCATGTAGAGAGTTAATACAGTTTTGAAAACTTTTATTATAATATAGAACTAAAATAGATTTGGCATTATTAACATCACTAAATGAATTGTTAATTAGATCGTCCTCAAAACGGTTTAACGTCACTGCTAGTGACGCGGTAACAAAGAACATTAATAATTGTTATGACGAATCTTAGGCGACTTCTCGCTACTTGGACTTTATCTAACAAACGAATAATTAATACGAGTTTCATTGTTTAATAAATTGTTACCGTACGGCGCACTGGCGTACAAGGACAATGTTTCCATACGGTCAAATGATTGAACTTATTTATGCAACACATGAGTAATAAGTGAGGTTATATTTTTTTACATTTAAATATTATGCTGCTTAGTTTTATGGCTTTTATTTACATTAGTATTATAGTTAAATTAAAGCGATATAAATTTGATATGTATTGAACCAGTAAACATGTTATTTCTTTATAACGATATTAAATTAGTTTTTTGAAAACGTCGACTATAAAAAAGGTTAATTGATTTAGTACTTTGTTCTTCCTCGTTGCAATATACTTGAGGACATAAAAAAGGTAAGGATTTCAAATATAATTTATTTTACGCGGCCATATTCGCTGTAACATCTACCTTGCAAAGGATTTATAATATTAATTAACAGTTGCATATTATATTTATAATATTCTTTGTTTTATGGACATAGTTACATATAAAAAGGATAACGATAACAGTCTGTATTTATAATGTATGGTTGTGTCTGATGGCTCTTGTGTTATAAGATATTATCAGTTAACTATGTAAAGAATATGACGTATTACAGAATAAGTCATTTTCTTTACATACACATTGAAATTATATTATAATCGTGGTAATAATATATATAGATATAGTAATATTATGACATACTCTTTGATGGTATATAAAAGGTATTTTTCCATAACTATTACGACAAATGTAGAATCTAGTCTACTTTTACATTTATATTGCTAGTTCCAGCCACATTGTTAGGTCTTATATTTTAGTTACCCATATTTATATCATTCAGTGCCGTCAATAATTATCTCATCGAGGTCTATATATTATAGAACTATTATATTATGTAATAAGAGTTTTATTATATTTTAATAATATTAATATGGTCATGTTGTTTCAGTCGTTACAGTAATTAATTACAGCTAATACTGAAGTTTAAAAAAAATAATTCATTTTCAGATTATCATTGTATAGAATTGTTAAGTAGATGTTTTACGTGGTATGATATTATATTTTTAATTTTTAGATCATGTTATTCTTTTATTGTTATTATATTCCAATGCTATGTTACATAATAAAGTATTATAATAATTAGTAATAAATATAAACGATGACGGATATTAATGGAATAATGTGAAGTATGCAAGTAATAAATGCATTGTATACAATATTATATAATAACTTTATTGTTATGAAGAATTTATGCATCTATTCATATTAATAAGTTATTCATAACGTTCGGAATGACGTGAATACACCATTTAACATTTTGGCGGGAAAGCGAAAAATGCCGTTACAGCCTTTGTATTCAACGTATAAAATCAAAACAATGTTTTAATAGAATCATCCATGAAACATTTTGATTTATTTCATATAAAATATAATCAGCTATATCATACCGTTGAACACTACGCGATTGGCCGGCGAACGCGTGGCGCGTTTCGAAGTGCACACGAGGACTGATAAGACCGTGATAACCCGCACCGTAAAATTATCGCAAGCACTTAATGAAAGAAAATCGCAAAGGAACTAAAGAATTTTCGCGCTGCGTCACTTACCCTGAACAGCCAGGTGCCTCGGCCTTCTGCTCGTGGTGCTGTGACACGAGTGCTTGCCTCGGTAGGTATATTTATTACATTTGTGGTAGCTAGTACGCTGGCGCACGGATCCACGTCGACGCAGAGCCGTGCCGCATTGTATTCTATACGGGTATACGTATGGGCGTTGGAACTTCTTACCCCGCTGCCCCTCTACCAAAAATTCATAACCCACTTCCAAAATGACACAAGTACGCTTTGAGTACACCGAGTCAAACTAGACGCTTTTATCGCTCTCGTTTTCGAAATGGACTCTTATCTTCACAGCAAGACCGCCTAAGCGGCGGCCGAAGCGGTTGCGATAAGGAACTGGCGTTATTGACGTAAATGTTGAGCATGAAACGGGCTCACTGTCCTATATAAGTAACCTAATTTCATGTTGAAATACGGGGCACGCTGAAGCATGTCGAAGGATAGCCGTAAAACCTAGCTTTCGAGTACAAACAGTCGCAATTACGGCGATGAAACCTCTCTACTCTCAATGTTGCTTCAATGCGTGAGACCGTACGGAAATATAGGTTTTTTTACTTGTGAATATTTTACTATAGATAGAAATGAAATACGATTTATGATAACGGTTTATTTATATTACATAAGAAGAGTTACGTATTATTCTAATTTAATGCTAAAATATTTGATTAAAACCTACTAGGTTGCTTGTTCAATTTATACGCTAAGATCATCAAATTATTTGAATAAATATTACATCTCCTTTAAAGATATCAATTTATATTAGCCAAAATTTATTTCTTCTATTGTAACTGCATCTATAAGTATATCGGTGTTGTAATCTATAGAACTGTATGCATTATGCTCCAATCCGTCCCTGTTCATATAATAACTATATAATATACTGGATATTAATATTGAATCCCCGATATGAACGCTTTAACCGTCGGACTGTGATAAACAACGATGCACACCAAATGTAATTCTGTTCGACGGATTCGTTATAATCCACACGATAATCATCATGAATAATATTACGGTAGATTATTTTTGTAAGTAGTAGATAAAGTTTTCAGGCGTTATTTGCGTTACCAAAGAATTTATCTAACAATTAAACGATAATTCCTTAAACTTCGGCTGGAATCGAATTAATTTACTCACTGGATAAGACTATATTTTATCGCCACGTCACCTAAACTACTATAACAGAAAACACTATGACAGTTTTAAATAAGATAATGTCTTCAAATTGCCCACTAATAGAGAGGGAACGCAACAAGGATGCAGGTACTTTGAGATTATGTATCTATGCATTAAACGCGTGTACGTGTAAAACAAAGGGCTATCAATAAAGTGGTGCTAACACATGCATTGTGTAATTCAGTGGCCGCGTGCTCGCTCCAGATAATTGAAATCCTGTTAGTGGAAGAGTCGCTGAATCGAAGATATGGGCTCACTGTATAATCCTTTGTCACTTACAGTTAAGCTCATCTGAGCTCTTGCTGACGTTAGCCTGCAATCACCTTCGTATAAACGACTGAAGCCTTGAACAATATAACGAATACATTCCTTTGTTTTTGGAATTTGATTTCATTTTGGTATGTGTAATGTGTATGAAGGTTTAATAGGGGTTCGAAGGGATCTCGACCCTTGGTTATTTTATCGGATATTTTGTGAATTCACTTTCGCCAATCATAACAATTTCGAATACCTTTACAGGGCACATACAGTGACATTAAAAACAATATAATACCTTGAATATGTCAGTACACAATTTTTTTATCTGTAATGCTTATATCCTAACGAAGTATGTTAATGTATCGGAGAGATTTCAATTTGTATCCGATTAAAAATATCTTAAGCGCTTGTGAAAAGTAAGAACCAATTTTTACTTAATAACCTTGGGTATGTATAGTTTCTATCCTACAGCCAATATTTAAAATTGAGATAATATCGGCACCTTAATGCTCGCTCTATGTGTGAAAGGGAAAGTTTCTATGTTATTGTAGCATTCCAAATTTTTAGCTCGTACATTTGGCGCTTTCTCTTGTGCCCAATTCCATGACGCAGTTTGATAAGTACTACTTTTACAAATTATTTGAAATAACCAAGAAGTATGTTTGGTAGGTTTTTATATTTGTAATTATTAAATATTTATTTTTCTTTATACAATTATTAAGGTAGTATACTATTCGTTTATATACAACAATAAATCGTATCATTTGAATCAATATAAGAATCCTAAAATTCTTGTTAAGTTACAAATTTCTAACGTATAATAATTTTTATCCCTTTGTTATACAATTTCCTTTTCTTTCTTTTATTTGATAAGCATAACAAAGTTGTGAATATTGGTGTAAATGAATGTCCTAATCGTGTCTGTCTAACAATGAAATAAAATTGTGATGATTATAAATGTTAGTATATGTACCTACTTACCCAAATGGAGTTCTGTACGTGACGAATATATAAAAAGTGAAAGTTTTCATCTAATCGTTCACACGAATCAGATTCAACATTTTCATGGCTTGCAAACACATTTGTCACGCTTTAAACTTTACAAAATCTTACTTATTATCTGCCGTTTTACACATCTATTTCCTTATTTAGAAGTCAATGAAATGTTCATAGTTAAACGCAGTAAAAATTAGTAATCCGGTACACTTAATAAGCGTAATCAAGATAATTACTAGGGCTTACACAATACTTGGACAAAAAGTGAGTTATTAAAGTTAATTTCCAGTAGTAAAAATGCGAAACTTAGTTGGAGACATCGAGTAAACACAAAGGCGGCAGGGGTTTACATAAAGCAGCAAATAAATAGGTCATGGGGCCGGGTTCCCCGCGGGGGTGGGGTGGTCGCGAAACTAGGTGCCCTACAAGCGGACCCGCTGCATAACTCCTCGCTACAGTAATGAAATATTATTCGACAATCCTGGACTCTTCAATGCTGTGTTTGTGCTCAAATTTGCTTTAATTTAGAAAGTGCGTTTTATATGTATGAATAGAATAATATAGGAATTGAAATATATCCTGTTTTTTTCATAACTTGAACACGGTCTATAAATAGTGGCTTATCATAATAACAGATAGATAGAAACTATTGCACAGTAATTACAGAGTAATACAATTTAAAACAAAATATTTCGTACAATAGGCGGTCTTGTTGCTCTAGGCGATCTCTACCAGGCAATCTCTATATTTACACTACCATAGAAACATAGTAAATACTGTAGCCGTGCTACCCACCCTGAAATCACTTAAAACTAACCAAATTTATACTAATTTGCATAAACCTTGTCTCTACAAAAAAGAAAACCACAAAAGGTGCCAAATTGGTAGAGCCATTTTGGAGTTTACATGGGACAAACGTAAATACAACTATAAATTTTAACACAATATATAATACAGTTAAATACAGTATAATGAACAAGTAGAATTCATAGAATTCCCCTTGGAAGTAAATAAAATATGTATAAGACTATTATAACGAAGTATTACTTTATATTAATGCTATTCTCAGAAAATACTTTTACAAAGGACGTTATTATAGACGCTTAAGTTGATACATTGAAGTTATATCTTTTGTGAGCCAATTTCTAGACATAAGACGTTCTCCCAAGGTTTGTAATCCGAAAACTTATTCGATAGGTGTCCGGAATTACTGAATACATCCATGATCAATTGAATCGAGTTACTCTGAAACCTGTCTAACTGGAAAACCGACTTCTTTCTTTTAAAATTGCTTTGCGTATTGTACTTATGGAATTGTATTGCGAATAATGGCTACATAATGTCTTTTTCTACTTTATTCGCAAATATATTTCTTAGTGATCTAGAGGGATCAAGTTTTAAAAAAAGTAACAAAATCGAAAAATTATTAAATTCTATAAAATAAACTAAAAGATACCGCAGTTAGTTAAACACTTCAATTTTTCAGTAAGCAGAGATCTTCACACTATCTATTCTTCGAAATAAATAGAACAATTACCGTGAAGCAAAAAACAACAACTGATGTATAATCTGTATAATGTAATAATTAAAAATAATTGATTAAGGACGTTTCTTCCGGGAGAAGACACATATCATTATTTAAAATAAAAGTTTAAAACCTTACGGAGAAATAATTCTTATAAGACGTTTAAATATAAGAGCGTTCATTTTTAAATTAGATTTATAACAATACAAGCTGCGCCACAGGGCTTCGCTCCCATGGGAATATCGGGACGATATATAGCCTATGACCTGCCTCGATAAATGGGCTATCTAACACTAAAAAACTTTTTCGAATCGAACTAGTAGTTCCTGAGATTAGCGCGTTCAAACAAACAAACTCTTCAGCTTATAATATTAGTATAGATATAATAAGCGCATCCAAATTCGTCTATTAGCTTCCATCACGAGTCGTAAACACTACGTGCGCTAGTCTAGATCTTTGTCTGACAATGATTTGATAAATAGTTCACGTTGTTTTACAGCTAAATTCTATCTGACTCGAGAAAATTGTATGGAACTAGCTGCTTCGTATGGTTTCACTTCCGCATCATAATATAGCCTTCCTTGATTAAGTGTCCATCTAAGCCAACAATATTTGAAAGCAGTTGTTCGTGAGATGAGCGCGTTCAAACGAACAAACAACAGTTTTATAACATTATAGATAAAAGTAATATCAAATTACATTAAATTTGCGATCCGGGACAATCATATCATTATTGCTTTGTCTACACGATATATGTAAATAACCGTTAATGTATTGATATCAACTTATACATTTACATTCTTTAGAATTCCAAGATTTAATATATTTTTTAAGAAATAGTTTTCGTTTAAATTACATGGATATCGTTACTTGCAATACCAATTCCATTAACTTGTAAAATTAAGAAGTAAGATTTATTCTTGTCAAAAAATTCACCCAAAAATTATATTGACATACAATATCTATTTTTTAATTTTTCATTCACGGTCGCGTATTTTTTTATATTTTTGCAATATACTGCTTATAAGTTATCTACACTTATATTATAAAGAGGAAAGATTTAATTTTTGTTCGTTTGTTTGACTTGAAAAAGCCCCGAAACTATTGGACGGATTTGAAAAATTCTTTTACCATTGCAACTCTACATTTCCCTGATAAACTTAGGCTAAATAACATTATGCTACGGGAGCGAAGCCGAGGGCATCATCTAGTATGGTATAAATAAGTACGTAACTCTACTAACTAAAGGCTGATTTACACAAAGCAAATCTTTTGTTAATTATTCTATGCAAGTTTGTTTGCTATTTCTGTAACTCTCATAGTTGTACAACTCCAACACGTGACTTGCACACGTTCTTGAATGGAAGAATTGTCACATGTAATTTAGCCTTAAGATATTTTAGTTGTCAAGGACTAAACCATAATGGCAGAATTAACTCAAGTGCTTCCTAAATAATAGCTTCCCTGCAGTCGCATTTTCGTAATGAAATCTAATAAATTAATAATATAAAGCTGAAGTTTTTTGTATCAACGCGCTATTCTTAGGTACTAATGGTTAGATTTGAAAAAATATTTTTGTATTAGATAGACCATTCATCGGGGAAGGCAATATCATGCTACGAGAACAAAGCCGCGCGGAACTACTAGTTCTGTATAAGTACGACAAAGTCCTGCATGGAAGACGGAAATAAGAATTATTATTTCAATTACGCTATTATCATGAGTTTGTTGCAATACATACATAAATATTATATTTGGGGCATGTATTTGGAACCATCGTAGGTGTTACATATCTACATATTTGATAAACTCTCTGAATAATTGAGAATATTCTGATATAATAAAATAACATATGCGTAATTATAAATGCACATTGCACATGTATTGTAAGAAATACAGAAGATAACGTAACATTTTACACGAAATACTTTCATGAATACAGAAGTCTCTGTTAATTTATGAGATGGGAAAGTATTTCTTATCTAGAGATACTAGTACAAAATTTTTATAATTATGCTCTTGAATAAATAAATGCGTCCACTAAACTTTTTAATTCTTGGTTTATAAACAAGATAGTTGTATAAATATTCGTTGTCTAGGACGTCAATATAAACGGGGTTTTATCGAATGTAGGTCGAGAGGCGCGTCCTACGTGCCAAACGCACACCAACGATTAGACCTACTATCTTACAACAGTTACACACACATGTATAACGGCCCCGTCGACATCTAGGCCGAAAAAGTCGCGCATGCGCTGACGATTGACTTTATTTACTATTAAAATAATTCCAACACAATATTACATCGGCAAACATAAAATCACAAACTAATTTTATATTTCGTTTCATAAAAAAATATCACAATTAACTTATCAAAATTTTTAGGAAAATAGCACAAAAAAGCGTAATAAAATATGATTGTAATATTTATATCGTAAAATATAAAATATAAAATTGAGCATAACGCCAAGAAGTTAACAAACTGTCTCTCAAGTGCTACAATTTCTACGGCATCTAGTCGTAGCTTCTTGTGACTAATGTAGATATATAGGTATTGAAAAAGTAAGGACAAGTAAGTTTCTCTAGAAAACTTTAAATAAATGAATTGCGAGTCTGTTTATAAAATTAATGTATACAAATACGTAATTGAAAACATCTGTAAATTATCATTAATTAAATATCGAGGTAAAAATGATATGGCAGCAAAACACAACGCAATTACAAAACTATTTGAAATTGAGCACTATGAGAAAATAGCTGACCGCACATTTAGGTAGGTATATTTTACTGTGTTTAAGTTTCATCAACATTCTATTGGAAGACCATCGTTAGTAGAACCTTAGAAATGCCACTAGCGTTCGTGCCCAGAGAGATGCCAGAAGGGTTACGCAAGCCAGTGGGGTCAACTTATAGTTGATAGTTTTAGTTGAACGTTGGGAAAGATTGTCAAAAGTTAGTGAATGTGTGCCGCCAAGCCCCAACCCAATTGTGCTATCTATGTTGTGGATGTGGGGCCCGTTATGGGTGCTAATTGTGCTAATTGTCGCTATCTTTTTTCTTGGCTAGCATGAAAGAAGAAATATTGAATAGAATAATAACTAGCAATCAAAATCGTTTACTATATCTATAGTTATTGATGACTCTTGTGAGCATTAGATGTCTGTCTTTGTGTTCCAATTGTACAATTAATTGTAGGTTCAACCTAGTTAAGTGAGACATTAAGGGATCTGCAAATATGTCGCACTTAAAATATTACTATTAGTATTCCATATAAATATGTCCCATTTTCATTTGTAGAGATAGAGATCAGAATATAGGTCGGTTCCGTTATACAAGTGCCATTCTTAAATAAAATAACATTACATAAATTAATGGTAACTAAGTTACAAAATTCATTTATGTAAAATTTACTCGCTGTCTCAGTTATAGAGGTAACTATGACGGTAAAATCGGAAAAACAAATTCCAGCATGCTTTGTCGCACTAGCATAGGTAGTTAATTCACTGCCACAATAGCAAATCATATTTTGACGAGATTTTGCCAGGTAAGTGCCCTACAAATTCTACCCGTTAATATAGAATTTTGCAAGTAAGATTAGTCATTCCCAGACCCATAAAAACTGCACTCTCATTTTATAATATTACTCTAATCTGCGTCTATTACGTTTTCGTAATACTCGTATGGGGGTAAATTTTATGCAGTAAAGATATTATAATAAAATATGTAGAAATCATTCTTGAATGTGATATCACGATATTCAGGTTTAACAAATAAATTCGCTTTGATTGCCATCTCTTATTATTTACACTTAAAAATTTGTACTTTTGGGATTTTCGTTAAAGTGATAATATATCGTTAACTGAATTTTAACAAGAAAGCTATTTATAAGTCTCAATTTATTTTTTTAGAGCCTATACGGGCTAAATAAAAAGTAACACCACATTTGAGGCAACTTGAAATTTTAATAGGAAATAAATAAATTTATATTCTCAAAAATGCAGATCTAAAAAAAAAGCCCCGATACTCGCTAGCCAGGTCTGCAGTTCCATGTTGGAGTATATTAGGAGGCATCAGACAATTTATCAGCTTGCCTGAAACACCTACCCGAAAAATGGTCCCAGCCCTAGGACGAATAGGTAAGTATCATAGAGTAGGTAATAATTTTTTTTCAAATTTCAAGTTCAATACCCCGTCTACACCTGCTAGTCAAAACTCCTACGAGTTTTTTTGCGATGTTTTTTCGTACTAACAGGTTGCAAATAACGACAATCCCAGTGGAATCTATCAGCGGTGAATAAATTTGACTTCATTTACATTTTACATGTTTATAACACGTTTTCTTCCAATACAAAACCATGGTAACTAAATTGTGTTCTTATACAACTCCGGATAATATAAAAATGTGTATGTTTATTTTTTTAACATTTTTTCAGATTTTGCCATTGCCATTTTCATTTATTGGTAAGTTTTGTCAACAATAGGTACGTAACCAAGTGAATTTGGTGTTCTAGGATACCAACATAGAAGCATAAAATAAACGTATTAATAAGAAATCTATAGGTAGGTATTTAATATCATTACATTAGCACTACAAGTCGTATTTCCCAAACAGGATGGGTAGGATAAAATAGCCTGAATCAGTCCAGGTTGTTCTCTCTGTATCTGTAAAAAAAAAATCCATTTAAATCTATTCCCTTATAGCGTGATTGATTAACAAAAAAAAAACAAAATGGTTCACTAATCTTAATAAAATATCCTTAGGATATAGGAAGAAAAATAAAAGACTAATTTATACATCATCGTCTTTTTTATTTAAAACAATAGCTGATGATGCCTTTGCAACATCGCCATCTACTTTTTCCAGTTCCCGCTGACAATCATCAAACGTGACATTGGTAGCTCCTGCTACCGACGTTTTTATTTTTAACAATTTTATGGCAATATGAACATTCCAGTCGGTGAATTCTAGCGCTTCCAAACATTCTTCTGGGGATGCCTGTTGACAAAATATATTTTTAAAATTATAATTTGATGGTGAGATAATTTCATCTACCACTATTTTTATAGGAAAGGGTCTACTCTACATCCAAAACCATTCTCAATGATAAAATTAATACAAATTTCAATCAAATATAGACATCGATAATTTCAGGACAAAGATCTTATTAAAATAATGCTTTATTGGTTACGAGAATTAGTCGTCCCTTGAGAAAATATCAAAATAGTCTTACACCCGTATTCTCAGAAGTTACCTTAATTTTACTTCCACTCAGGTTACGAAAATTCATAACATAAAAATATAATTTTTTATGGAACGAATGGAGGTGTTAAATTTTCTTCTCCGAAATTTTCATAACGTGAGTGGACGTGAGTTAGTAGAGTTCCGACTCAGAATGTAAATTTTCGTCGACAGAGGTTGAGTGAAGTCGAGGAATGCTCGAGGAACGTATTAGAATACGGGTGTTAGTGTTATATAGGAGTAAATATACATGAGACGTAACTACGAAATTCTGTTGTACGTGCCTCAAGACGCTGTCGGCTGGTTTAGGAAACCGCCCTATCGAAGTCCTATCATATATCATTTATGTGATATCACATCTTCAACTATAAGTTTGATAATATGCGGTGTAGTTTACGCGACAAATGCATCAGAAAATAATTAATGAAATATAACACAAAGTTGCATTTAATATAAAAATAACTTGTTTTTCGTCGAGACTAATTATACTCTAGCTCATAATAAATTAAACAATTGTAGAAAAACCTGACTATTACGGATACAATAATGTATAACAATAGACAACGGAAATATTGCGTAAAAAATAAATTGAATTTTAATTATAAGCTGAGCTATAAAAAACTGAGTACATTTTCATAATTTTGACAAGTTTCGGAATATTTTCACTTACCTGATGTTTAAGAACCTTGTTCATAATCCTGACCTCATCAGACTCAACACCGCGTTGCTTTGACGAAGGCTTTCTATCTGCGAATTGAAGTAAATCCTCCACTGAGACGTGATCTAAAAAATAAACTGATGTTCAAAACTATACGAAACTATGAAACTAAAGTGTATAATAGTTATATGGAAAACTACTGTTTTTTTTGTAAAATCTCTATTTTTACATCAAATTCGCTTGCTGATGTAACTTAGATGTACAAAAGTAGTAAATAAGGAAAAGTTATGTTCAGGCAGGAACCAGAGGTGAAACAGACAGACAAGTAAAAACAAATTACTTTTGTATTACTTGTGTATTAGTTTGTGAATCAAGGAATTATTTTATGAGATTACCATAGGTCTTTTTGAAAACTGTGCAAATACACGCAAAACTTATTAGTTAACATAAAAAGGTAAATAGCAATGAAATGCAGTGTTAGTAATAGAGTTAATTTATAAAGCAGGTTCTATTAAAATTCATTACAAACTGAAAACTTATATAATTAATAATCATTCCATTTTGTATAATAATCTCCTTGACCATTTTTACCTTTAAAATATAAATAAAAATAAGTACTACCCTTTACCACCAGTGATTAATAACAGGTACATAGAAAAGATATATTATAAACACAACATTACATCTATATAAGAAATTCTACAGTCTCGTTACATTGAAAACAGTCCTTAAATAAAATATTTTATTTCAGTCTTTTTTTCTATTTCACGTATTTGAACCACAAATAAGACGATTCTAACAGCATATTTTTATTTCTTATTCGATTCTTTTTATAAACTTTTATAATCTATAATATCTTTTCTATGTACTGTCGATATTTGTTAGTGTTAGATACTCAAACTCACCTTACTTACCACTCTTGTAGTCATCGCTAGTCTCACCTTTAAGGAAGACCTCTTCGAATATCTGGTCCTCCCCTTCCTCTACGCTCGCGTCCAAGTTACTAATGTAGCAATTGAACGGGTTTTTGGATAGGTCTGGGAACTCTATTTCTTCGGAATACACCTCAGTGAAGGGGTTTGTACGGTCTGGGGGTGAGTTGTTTTCCTTGTCTTTAATGTTGTGCAACAGTGCTCTGGTGTTTTGGTATATGGAGCATGGTTGTGGGGTGGCCGGTGCGTTTGTGGGGGAAGTGGGCTCGCTTGGCAATCGGAGAGGGTACTTTCTGACGTGACGCGGCTTGTCAACCAATTTCGGCTTCGTGGCTCGGGGTGGTAGAGGGATTTCGTTACCCTGTAGATACGAATGGATATTTTAACTTATACATCATACATCATACAGACTATGTACTGTGAACTCACTGGTCACGTATAGGAGTATATAGCTTATTAAGACTAGTTCTTGCACAATATAGGTGATAACACCAACAGAAATACTATCAAAGCATTCATGAGGCAAATTATAGAAAATATTATTATTTTTTACGTTAAATTATTTTAGCAATGTATTAGGTAAGAACAATATAAAAAAATACTTACATCATTATTTATATTGTGGTCTTGGTTAACTACCATTGGTTGTGGAGGTGCGTTCCTAAAATGTTTAAAAATACGCATTTTATGGAAAAAAAAACATAATATATCGCCATATCTATAATATATCGTATATTAAATTAAATGTTTGTTTTTGTCCTGTCTTGTATTGCTTTCTTTTCTTTTGTATTGTTGTTTTTATTTTAATGTATCTTATGTATGGTCTTAATTAATGTATCTTATGTATTGTGTATTGTGAATAAATGCTTCTTTTTTTCTATATGCATATTTTATGAGAGAGATAACCATGAACTAACTTTTGTTTGAATTCCTCGACTGAACTAATACATTGCATATGTTTTATTAAAACAACACATTTAAAATTTCAAAGGTAAAAAAAAAGTCAGTAACAGCATACCCTCCCGACATCGGTTTCTGCAGCGAGTTAAAATGCGGCCATACATTCTGGCTTCTAGAAGCTTCTTTCGGTATCGTCGACGGCTTCCACATCATGTCGTGAGACATGTTAATCATCGATATTGCAGGAGTCGGTTCTTCGATCAAACTTGCGTACACCATTTTCGATTCTTCTGTGATTGTTGCCTACAATAAAAATAGTGAGATTAGCCTTATGTAGATGAAACGTAAGTAGTTAGGAAAATGAAAGCAAATTAAATAATAATAATAAATATTTAGGGACATTTAACACTACGCCATCTAGTCCCAAACTAAGCAAAGCTTGTACTATGGAAACTAGATAACTGATAGACATACATAAAAATATTTTTTTTTGTAAATACATACATGCTTTACATAGAAACACCCAGGCAGTAGAAAATTACAATGTTCATCACATCATCATTCTCTACTGGTGGGGATCGAACCCACACCCTCCGCGCAATAGATCATTGCCACATCCATTGCACCAATCGGGTCGTCTATACGAAATAAGGTTTTACCTGAATGTCTGGAACACTCTTTGCTTCCTCGCTGAAATTCCGCTTCGCTGAAATAACCATACGTTAACCATTTGTTTAGTATTTAAAACAAATATGACTAAAAGGTTTCAAAGATAAAAATCAAAAATAAAAAATAAACAGGGTAATTTGGTTAAAATAAATTTATGCGACTACTACAATGAAACAATCTCAGGTATCTGTTCAGCCTAAAGGTGGAATTTTCTATTAGACTCAATCTATATGCTTCAGTTCGCATGGAGACGTTGTCAAACTTTTTTTACTAATATAAAGCAAGACCTTGTTTGTTTCAAGACGCTAGTCTTAAGAACTGATGGTCTAAATAAAAAAAAAAACATTTTGTGTTAAATAGACCATGCATTGAGTAGGGAATATCTAATCTACACTAATATTAGAAAGAGGAAAGATTTAATTTTTTGTTTGTGTAAATTGAATAGTCTTTGAAACTACTGGACCGATTTGAAAAACCTTCTTTTACCGTAGGAATTCTATATTATCCCTGATGAACATAGAATATATAACATTATGCTCCGGGAGCAAAGCCGTGCGGAACAACTAGTTACTATATAAAATAAATACATACCATTGGGTTCCTTCTCAGCTTCATGATGACTATTATGATGGAGGGACACCAGGGGAAATTTGAAATGAAATTTTGACTTTTCACTAGGTGATGTTGGCAGCTTACTTTCTCCCAAATTATTCATTGACCTGAAGGTAAAAAAGAAAATTACGACTATTTAAGATGGTACAATACTTACAAATAACGCATAAGACAAAATCCTACTAATGTTTTAAATACGAAAAGTTTGGATGTTTGTGTATCTGTCATGCTACAACTACTGAAGGGATTTTGAAGAAATTTCGTCCACAATTCTTCTATTAGGTTTATTTAGTGATAGGATACTTTTGATCTATTGAGGTAATTACCGAGCGAAATAAAAAAAAGTTTAGAAATTGTGGCGATATTGACAGCAATGACTTTGTTTATTTTTATGAATTGTACCAAACATAACCTGTATCGCAGGAAAAAGTGTAGACACTAGGATACAGGTTACCTAGTTTAGGGGATGATAGGAGGGCATATATAGGAGGGTACTATAGTATAAGATATATTTGGCTTTACACAATTGGATGTTTTTATAATTATAATAAAGAAAAAAGTATATTTTCGAAAGTCAACATCCAAATTTTTACATTTATAATATTAGTATGATACTAGGTACAATTAATACATACTTAGTCGTTATTTCATTCGCCATAGCACACGCTGTCTCCAATGTTTTCTCATCGTGCGCCGACATAAGTTTCATGGTCCCCGTATGAAACGCCTTTTTCTTATCCGGTTTATTCAACGTATGGGCCCTGTTGATTAATTTTCTATATTAACAAACAATATTACACTGTTTTAATAAATACACAAGTATTTTAAGTCAAATTTGATACAAACCTGATAGCTGCATCAATTTCACTCTGTTGAAACCGTATCTGGAAGTTAATTTTGTATTAATTAGTATTTAATTAATATGTAAAAGCTGTACAAACTACGTAACTGATTATATGAAGCTATTTGACACATTTTACGAACACGAATTGCAATTTCAAGATGTGTACAAAGCTTTTTTTAACTTTATTTTTCTTTATTACGAAGCACATAATTCGACCTCTACTTAAAAATGAAAATTAAATATTTGTACATACATATTTCGTGACCATATGTAACTTAATCCATAGTTGTAAGTAAAGTTTGTGTCTAAATAATTTAATAGTTTTCATGAATAATATTGTTTAAAGTATTACTATTTGTAAGAGAAACGCAATGCGAAATTTTATGTAAGCCAAAAAGTATATTAATAGATCTATAATATTTTTTCTTTGAAAAGAAACGAAAGAAAAAGGGTTCAACTTAAATGAAATAAGTAACACTCTAATATTTCACCATGTTTATTACTAAAAGAGTACAAATTTTACATACTACTTCTACATATTCCACCACCCTTAACTACCCTAAAATAAATCTACATTATGTTTGTGCGATCTACTTAGAACCACAACGGTGAACTACTCCCACCAAACTAAACCTTACTTACATCCCAACCAGTTAATGCTGCATTGAAAATTAAGAAAAAACCATGTTAAATATATTTCAATTTTATTCAAAACATCGATTAAATATAATATGACCGATAACTTAAAGCCTTGGATCCATAGATAGAAAGTTCATCATCAAACGTCTGAAAGAAGTAGATTTATTTTTCTTTCGCAAATATTTATATGATACAATAATTGTTGTACTTACATCGTCTCTTCGTCTGTCGTCTAAACTTCGAAACATCGACTCCATCTCGTCTAAGAGACTTTGACTGAAGTCTGTATAAGCTTTCTGGAATTAAAACCGTCAAAGTTTTATTAATTAACGTTCAAACACTGCTATAAATCAATACTTCAGATTATGTTTAAAAAATTGACAAAGCTTAAGATAAAGTTATTTATTTAACTCCACAATAATATACAATGTGATAGAATTGGCGGTATCCTAATTTTTTTATTCGTCATCTCAATGAGAATTAAGCTGGCAAGTGCGAGTTTGACTCAAAGTGCGCATCGACACGGACAGACTGATAGACGGACAACGAAGTGATCATTGAGTTGAGAGAAGGGATTTTTAGATTTTGAGGTACAGATCTATATATATAAATATTATATATACATCTAGTTTTATATATACATCTATATATATAAAACCAAGACGGGATTGACAACCCTAATAATTCGGGATCTGCTCGACCAATTCGGCAGAAAATTCGTACGGAGATGGCTTAGGACCAGGAGAATGAAATAGGATTTTAATCCCGGAAATGCCACGGCAATGGACTGTATACGTGGGTGAAACCTCGGGGCACAGCTAGTATTAAATAAATTATAGTACTCACCGTTATACCAGGACTGTCAGGCATTGGAGGGATGTCAACTCTCGCATTTTCCGTTGCCGTACTTTCCTGTCAATGTTAATGTTGGAAAGTTATAAATATCCGTCATAGAACTAGACTCAATAATGGTTTTTTGTTAAAATATTAAGTGCTAATCTTGCATAAGGTAGAGACTATCATATCACATGCTATAAAAATTGTAGTAAAATCACTTCATTTATATCTGTGTTAATAACTGTGTCTTATTTCAATTTATAACATGTTCAAATACTTACCGTATCGGTGTCAGATATTTCGTGGTATTCGTGAGTTTCAGAATTCTTCGGCGCACCGTCATCAGTCTTGTGAGAACGTCCAAGAGTTGCTGATTTTACCTTCAAAAATGAGAATAATGTTACAATTCATCATACAACGTCACTTTAAAATATATAAAAAATGGTTAAATAATGAAAGAATATAATAGTATCTTACCTTACTTAAGAGGCTCTTACTCGTTGTTGGTTCCAAAATGGCCTTTAAATGTGCTTTCTTTGAAGTCTTCGGTTTTGATTCTCCACCTTAAAAAATAAATTGTATGAAAATTCTGCGATTCGTGAAAGATCTTTTTCCTTTATAAAGAGATCCATGATATAAACTGTGTAATAGGTTTTGTAAGTTATTTTAACAAAAATAAGAATAAACAGTATAATTTTAATGTATGGAGTTAACCTCCATACATTAATTACGTTTCCATAATTTAAATTGCTGACTATTACAAATTGGCTGCATAATATTAGATATTTTAAATTGAACTACCTATAAATGCACTACTATAAGAATAACTAGTAAACCGATATGACGCTATTTGTGTATCGCTTAAAGGAAGAAAAAATGCAAGGAGATCGTCAGAGCTCCAAAGGGGATATTATAGTGCACAAGTGCATGCGTGAAGGCATGCATTCTCTATTCCTGTACTCACATGCCAGATCAACTTGATCAGTGTCCGGTCTAGTCTCGTTGTTGGAGGTCAGCAGTGGGTACGGAGAGCACGTGGCACCTATGAGGTGGGACGGCGAGTTGGGATTGATCAACGGCACTTGCTCCAGGTCCTCTGACGGCCGGTATGGTGTTACCACTTGACGCGGCGGCTGTTGAAATTAAAATAAGTTGATGTTTAAAGTGTTCTTGATAACAGAAATACGGCAAATAAAATGTATCTGATGCTATCTTTATTTAAAAATGCATGAATGATTGAAATAATTTTGATTATAGAGATTAATATGTTTTACATAGATAAGGGGAAACTTACACCATACAAAAATTGATTTTTATTAAAAGAAAATATTAAACAAGAATATTATATTACGCGTAAAAGTAATTGAATCCAAAATAGAAGAATTACAAATATCCTAATTACATAACAACACTAAATTATACCGATAATGTAAACAAAATGGGTTTTTTAAGGTTTCCCTCAATATCCCTGAACTCCCATTATCAGATAGTAAATCGGTGACAATAAATGTAACAAGAAGATGTTTTGAATAATAATAGTCTTAGTATGAAATAACAATAAATAACATGCACAAAACAATGAATAAACCAGGTGAATTTAAAGCATGTCCAGATGAAACGCCACATAATTACTCTTTATTTATTTATTTAAACAATAGATAAATAAAAATATACCAAAAGTGAATACATAGGTACAGAAGACAATTTCCATCAAAAGGCGCTCGAGCAACGCATACATACAATATTATTTCAACGACACGTGGATGCCATAGGAACGAGCCAAGAGCGAACCCCCTGACCCTGCATAAAAAAGTACTTCAGCCAGCCTAGAGCCTTTTGACCATGACGGGTACGGTGAGTATGAACCAGGCGCGAACAATTCTGATCCCAACATAAAATAGCACTTACACAGCCAGTAGGATCGAGGAACGACATATCGCCGAAGAACGCGCCGTCCAGCCCCACATGCCTCGTGTGCTTGACGTCGCCTTGCGGGCTCGATATCAAGCCGTGCGTAATCCTGGGAACGTGTGCCGTTTGACGTTGGACCGCAAGAGCAGAGTAAATGGACCAGGCGAGAACAATTCTGACCCCAACATAAGAAAGCACTTACACAGCCAGCAGGATCGAGGAACGATATACCGCCGAAGTACGCGCCGTCCAACCCCACGTGCCCCGTGTGCTTGACGTCGCCTTGCGGGCTTGTATCATGCTGCGCTGTATCGTGCGTTTGCTCGTGAACGTGTGCCCCTTGACGTCAGACCGCAAGAGCAGAGTAAATGGACCAGGCGCGAACAATTCTGACTCCAACATAAATAGCACTTACACAGCCAGCGAAATCGAGGAACGATATATCGCCGAAGTACGCGCCGTCCAGCCCCACGTGCCCCGTGTGCTTGACGTCGCCTTGCGGGCTCGATATCATGCTGCGCTGTATTGTACGAGTATATAATCGTGGGAGAACGCCGCTTGTCAGTGGACCGCAGGGCAGAGTTAATGTAGCTTTTGAACCATGACGGCTTCGGTATGAACCAGGCGCGAACAATTCTGATCCCAACATAAAATAGCACTTACACAGCCAGTAGGATCGAGGAACGACATATCGCCGAAGAACGCGCCGTCCAGTCCCACATGCCTCGTGTGCTTGACGTCGCCTTGCGGGCTCGATATCAAGCCGTGCGTAATCCTAGGAATGTGTGCCGTTTGACGTTGGACCGCAAGAGCAGAGTAAATGGACCAGGCGAGAACAATTCTGACCCCAACATAAAAAAACACTTACACAGCCAGCAGGATCGAGGAACGATATATCGCCGAAGTACGCGCCGTCCAGCCCCACGTGCCCCGTGTGCTTGACGTCGCCTTGCGGGCTCGATATCATGCTGCGCTGTATTGTGCGTTTGCCCGTGAACGTGTGCCGCTTGACATCGGACCGCAAGAGCGAGGATCGTATGGAACGGTTCGAACGTGACGGGTGCGGTGAGAACGAGCCAGGCGCGAATGATTGTGATCTCTGAATAACATAACAACTCCCGTTTACGACCAACTGATTTGTATAATTACGCATATGTAATGTAATTTATATTTTTTCTAAAGTTTAAAAAATATAAATTACGTTTATTTAGTCTGGTCGTTAACAAGAACGGAAGAAAGAAAGAATAAGTCATAAGAAGGTATTTTTTTTTTGTTTCATAGAAAGAGTTTATGGTAAATGTATGGTACATACAGCAGATAATGGCATAATAATGAATAAATGAAAAACATGCATGATATGAAATTGCATTTACCTCATTCTTAATGAAAGGCTTTGTATTATTTGGATCGAATATTCCACATGCACCACCTGGCAGTACTCCATACCACATCGCTGTTTTAGTGAAATCTCTATAATAAAATGAAAAAAAATGATTTAAAATGACAATCTACTAGATCAGAAGTCAGAACTATGATATAAATAAAAAATGTCAGAAAACATACAAAATTATGGTGCGAAAACTAAATCAAGGACAAATACGAGACGATATAATTAAAATGGTAATCATTATACTAACTCCTTTCCGAGTACAGTAATTTTTTGTCCAGTTTTGTATTCAAGGAAGTTACTTCGACGGCCTTCCTCCGGTTTAACATGGTTACAAGTAGCTTGTACCTGCAAGAAGTGTGTTTATTAAATTTTTAAACACATTTAAGATTTAATAGCTTTTTATTAATTAACGCACTACCGATAAATTCAAGAAATTTGTATATATTTGTTTTAAAAAAGATACTAATAATATACTAGGAACATACATTTAATTTACAGAATTTTTAATTTTAATTAAGTATCCAGGCATTTAGATAGTGTCTAAAAAGGTGGTACATTATTTCTAATTCTACATCTTGTCTATAAATAATAAGATTTATTTATGATACAAATCATCTTGCTATATTATTATTAATTTGTTACAAAAGGCAGTACACCACAGTCCTCGGATACCTACAGCTACTCAAGTGTTGCAGGTGCTTACCCAGCTTTATGATAGAAGTGGTTGATAAGGAAGGAAATGATGAAATTATAGAACACAAAAAGGCAAAAGGCAAAAACTATGTCGGGTATTTGGGCTTCAAACTCCCAAGCTTACCAAAAGAAACTATAGTACTACAGCTCTAGCAAGTTTTCTGTGAGGGTGTAATAACTTCTCGGGCACAAACTTTGCCCGATTTGTGCCCAATCAATCCTCAATTCCTACTCAAACTCGTTTTAAACTTACCTCTTCAGGCCTTATTTGTTTTAAACGCGGTTTTAAGTCTTTAAATTTAGGTCTTTCATTGGGATCATGAGCCCAACACTCCAACATTAGAGAATAATATGCATCAGGGCAACATTCAGGTCGCTCCAACCTCTAAAATTACAATAAAATACTGTTTTAAAAATTGTTTTAATTCAATATACACATAAGTTATAAGTAAATGAATATAAAATGTGGAAAAAAATTGATAGAATAAAGGTTAATACAATACTATATACTTTATTTAGCACCACAATTACAAAACATAAGACATTTGAGGTATAATAAAACAATATGAAGTATGGTATATAAAGGCCGTATCGCTAAAGAGGGATCTTATTCCAGGCAACCTTTCGGTCGGAATTAAAGCACATAACACAAAAAGATAGGTGGCGCAGAATGTCATGACTAATAATAAAAAGAAACTGATCGCTTATAAATATATTTAAAAAGTGTTTTAAAATAAATAAATAAATAATCTTGTCTAGAAAATAAATAACCTGAAAATTGGGTGTATCAATAGCTTCCAGTATCTGTTGACCAGAAAAAGCAGCCCACGGTTGAAATCCATATGTGAACATTTCCCATAAACAGACACCAAAGGCCCATACATCACTTGAAGAAGTGAAACGGAGGTACAGTATACATTCTGGAGCGCACCTTTAAAATTAAAACAGAAACAGTATTTATTAATGATTCAACCAACAAGTTTAGTGATGATTCAAACCAATTTATTTGTATATTATACTTTAACATTTATTTAATCATACTTTTAATGTGATCCCCATCATACAGAGGCCTGCTATGAATTAATTGTATGGTCATGGAATTTCCCTAATTTAATGTTGCAAAAAGTAATCATTGTTATTACAATACAATAGACACAGAGCCACACCTTTTAGGTACACAATTCACATTAGATACAACATTTGTGCACATGACTTCTATCAATATTTAAAAAAAGGAAAATATATTCAAGTATACTTTATACATTCATTCAGAATAACTTACCAAGCAACAGGCAACTTCAGATTAACATTATAATTCGTTTGGTAGTAATCCTTTCCTACCCCTAAAGCTCTTGATAATCCAAAATCAGAAATTTTAACTCTATCTTTGCTAAAAACTAAAATATTCCTTGCAGCAAGATCCCTGTAAAAATAAAAGTAATACCTCATTAATTAAATTTGTTATTTAAAAAAAGATTTCTTTCTTAATACATCAATTGTAATACTATGTTCATATCAAGCTTTGGAAATTAAATAGAGAACCCATTAATGTATTAAGAATGTTCTGGAGGTGACCAGATTCTTTATGAAGGTATAAAATAATATATTCACCCAAAGCAAGCAAATTGTTTTCAAGACCATATTAAAATATGTAAAAAATCAAACAATTCTTGTAGATCATTATGAATAAATAGATAGACATATACTTGCCTATGAATCAGTCTTTTATTTTCTAAATAAGTCATTCCATCACAGATTTGTTCAGCAAATTCACAAAGATTTGGCACTGGAAAATTGGTTCGGAATGTTACCTCACGGAGGCATTCTAAGAGAGACCTTAATGGTGCCAACTCGGTCACCTAAAAGATGAAAATAGTTAATAAAAAATGTGTTGACAGACACATAATAATAAAAAATTGATATAAATGATGGAATCGATATGGTTTAGAGCAGAGGTTCCCAAAGTGTGCATCACAAGGAGTATAGAGGGGCGTCGCGAGGGCATAATTGCCAGGAAGGTGTTTATCACTAACTCTAATTTTTCTTTATTTTTTAAAACTGAATTTGCATTTATATAACAAAAAAAATTGTTATCACAAAGTTTTAACATATTATATTGAAGACTTAAAGCACTTTTAATGTTTAAATAAGAAAAAAATGTTTCATCTTTAATGACAACCATTTTATTAACACTCTCGTTCACTTACCAACATCAAGGAATCTAAGTGTAAAACAACACCATAAAGTCTAACTATACTGGGATGTTCAATACTATGCATCACAGCAGCTTCTTTCAAAAATTCTGTAGAGTTAGATGTCATACGCTCATTCCCAAGGCATTTTATTGCTACTTGAAGCTGTAAATGTTCAACAATATTATTAAAAAAGCAATTTTATTGTATGAATTATATCAATAGATATAGTGCAACTACTTACTCGTTGGTTGCCAGTAGCCCATGTTCCTTGCTGTACAACACCAAACTGTCCCATACCTAGTTCTTTGTTAATAGTGATATCTTCAATGGAAATTATATGTTTCGGGGACATTTTTACATTACTCTCAGAGAATTGTTGAAAATCAACTGTATTGAGACTAAGACCATAATTTAACTAAAATACAAAATATAAATGTACATTTTACAGCATGTAATAAAATATAGCATTCCAATTTAGGATTATACTTACAGATTCATGTTTTTTATTTGTACTAAGCAGTTTTTTTATTTTAGTCATGTAGTTGTTTGGAAAATACTTAGTGTAGAGTTTTTTATACCTCCTTTGTTCAGGTTTTGATAAACCAATTTGAGCCAAATCTTCAATTGCTACATATTTTAATTGTGATAGCTTACTAACTTTTAATATATCTCTGAAAAATATTATGAGTTAAATTATGATGGTGACAACTGGGGACCGCATTATATGCAACATAAAAGTGTGTATGCATGCAAATATGCATGAAAACAGACAAATTCAAAACAGATAAATTTTGAAACAGAAAAGGATTTTTTAAAATTCAAAATTGGCATGTTACTAGTAAACTATCCTTTGATTTAGTAATAGGAACAGCAACATAACATAGTAACAAGTAGGAAAGGTTCGCTCCTCATCCACTAAAATATACATATTCACACCCAAATCCATTTTTCCAAAAAAAAAAAGTTATTTTAAAATGAATCATTCCTCAAATACTCAATAGCCTCTTATTTTTCGTGCATATAAAATTTGCTCAGTTTCTTGATATTGTCACTTGTAGTGTTTTGGAATGCTTTGTGGTAAAAGCATTGTTAATTTTATAATATTCAATTATATCTGAAAATAGCTCAAATATCGAAATGCATACTATGCATTTCATCCGGTTCCTAGTAATATAAACAATTGATTCTTTGAAAACATTTTCTAGCGTGTGTAATTTAAAACCTGTACACTCGATCTTTAAGCCACCTTAACAAAAAATAAAGGCACAATAAAATATGCAATCGCTTAGCTTTTGAATATGATCGCATTATGTTTACACATTGATTAAGACAAAATTAAAAATTCAATACAAAAGATTTCGCTTAGCTCAGCTATAGTTGTTGTGTTACCTGAATAATTCGTAATATTGTTGGAGTTCAGCTTCGAGTAAAAATTCTCTAAGAGCTTCATGTTCGTCTACAACGGTGTCTGAAAATATCCATAAATATAAATATATTGTTAATTCTAAGTAATATCACGATACAAATAAAAGAAATCTGATTACCCATGACTATGTTAAAAAAAAGTCTTCGGTTTTTATTATCATCTATCTTAAATTACAGTACAGGTACCAAACGTGACAAAAACATACACTGGAACAAACGCAAATATTCACAAAATTTAGTATATCGATGTTTTATTTACAGAAACCTGAAAACGTAAACCAAGCACCGCTTGAAAATACAATATCAATACGTGTATTGATTTGTAGGGATGCACTCTAATAAATTGATAATTAAATATCAAATATGGCGATTTTTGAAAATGAGCTAAAAAAATTGCAACAATAATATTCTCTAAATGTATATAATGTACTTTACATCTTCGAGAAAGAAATTCTTTTGAAAATATTTGTATTAATAAATATAAAACTATTCGATTATATGAGCAATGTAATGTGTGTATCGATAATCATTATTCACTTCAGTAAAATCTGTACCTTTTGTTCAAACTTGCAACACTATGGAATTATAATTCGCCTGTCAACATCAGATTCACTTCAAATGTCTTCTTCTTCTTTTTCTATCATGGCAATAAGTAAAACTATCTGCCAGTGT
>LQNK01000508.1:1588893-1650114 GCA_001586405.1 Phoebis sennae
TTTAAATTTTTTGCACGCTCCCGCCTCGTTCAAAGTTTCCCGCGCTTTTTTCACTTCAAATGTCAAAAAAAGACATAACGATCTCTGGAATATGTTACCACATGTAAAAAACGGTAATCAGCAATGTATATGTTATTTAGATCGCCACCGTGATCCCCATATGGATTGATGTGGCGTAGAGCCCAAAAACTAGCTATCACAATATTTCATATATTAAGTAATATAAACTCGAGGGCTTTGAACGATAAAAGTGTGGGTTTTATTATTGAAACTCATGAGTTTTAATAATAAGAGATAAACATAAAAGAATATCTATTTTCTTCTCTCTACTACTACATTTAGACATAATTTCTTACTCAGTGCAAAGTTATTGATAATAATTATTTTGTAATATTTATTTATTTCCGGCTTTGCAAGTAATATATTGTGCATGTAATACACATTTATATCCCCATAAATCATTTCATCCATTAAAAAAAACCGCAACAAAATCCATTAGGTAGTTTTAAATATATAACTTGTATACATAATTCACAGGGACAACCACAGACGCTGGGAAACGTCTTTATTTTCGTTTTGTGTCGTTTAAATAATTTTTGCAACACTTCAATCAAGATTATTTTAAGTTATATGTACATGGAACCGGTACCTATTAATGTTTAATTCGATTACATATTCGATATCGACGAATACGACTGAATGTCAAAAGTATATTTTACAATGTGCTTATTAGTTTTAAAATTAAAAATATTTATATTCCACATAAATATCAAGTATAATTATGGATTAAAAGTTTGAAAGATATTTTATTAGCCAAATAAATTAGTACCGAAGCAGATGGTAAATTTGGAATATTTGCATAAGGCAACCCTTCGAGGTTTGCAAATATGGCGTAGATTTCTACAAAATGCAGTTGGAGATAATTTGTTTTAATTGTCAATTCTGAATCTTAATACAAACATAAGAAATGCATTTTCAATAAGACTTACTATCAAAATAATAGTGATATAGAGAACTATATAAGTGAATTGTGAAATCTCGCTATGTAGGTACAAAAAACTTTAATTCATAAGTCAAAGTAAGAAGTAAGATTATGTTTTTCTCGTTATGTTTAATTTTCTGTAAACATTATACATTAATAGTGAGATTCGATTATTATAATATTAAGTAAGTCGCATAAGTACGTCCCAAAGCCATTAGTTTTGTCAAGACCTCTATTTTTATAAATAGGAATAATTATAATAGATAAGTTAAACATTACTGTACATGTTAAACAAAAAAAATTGGTTGAAGAAGGGCATATGACCCTAGTATATTCCTGTTATTAAATATAAATTACTAGGAAAGATATATTTTGCTGTATAAAACAATAATATTCTTTATATGTTGTACATTTCTTTGCAATTATTGTAATCTGAATGTAATTAGGCTATGGACTTTTATACCTTTACTTGTGAAGATCAAGAAATACAAGAATATCGTGTTCTATTATACATGAAGATCATGACGCTGTTTGTTCCGGTAAGTCATTTATATTTTTATTTAGCTTGATTTTAAGCAAGAGGTTCTATTTTACTACTCACAGTGAATCATATTTTTCAAATAGAGTCCACAATCAGTGTTACGAACATTGTTTTTTCAATTGTCTAAACCACTTACATTTTCCATACAGTTATAATTATCCTTTAGAGTAAATTATTATGCAATGTATTTAAGTAATACAGATTTTACTTTGCCAAAGTTAGTAACTGATGAACCCTTTCATATTCCTTGTATTGAAATTGACATTGAAATTTAAACTCACTATGATATGTTATTCCCTTAAATAGACTTCACTTAAACATCTTACCTAATTTATTAAATTAAAACAAATTTTCTTTTCATCCCTTATCTCCTTGTAATAATTTTCAATTGGATAATAAAAATATATCTAAATGTTTGTAAAAAGTGGCAGCTCATAAATCTGTATGTTTATTAAATTTAATAATTAAACACATTATTGTACACAAGAACATAAAACATGTGATACATAAACATTGAAAAGAATAACCCATACAAATATAGTTATTTTGCTTTTACTTTGCTATTTTTATATTTCTATACATTTCTTTTCATTCTGGCACAAATTTTTGTGATATTATTTAAATAATATGTATTATTATTTATTATTAATTGCCTTGCTATGCTTGCTCTTTGCATTTGTGCATAAATATAGTTAATTTTCCTCTTATGATTAGTTAATCATAAGTTAAATATAAGTTTATACAGTCCTAAAAGTCACATTAAGCATTCTATGTCAGTATTTGATCTCTAGTTATGGACATTTTACCTTCCAGGTTTTTTAAATTAAGAGACATCCTTAACCTTTCATACAGTTATCTCTTTAAAGTATAGGGTCTATCTTTGACAACCTGAAATAAGGTGTATTTACATAAACATTAATCTGAACTGCGCCCTTTCCTTTTCTAGCCAGGTGACATTTCCTTGCTAATATGGAACATTTATGGACTTGAAAAGCGTTAAGCTTGAATGTATTTTCGTTTTTTTTTTAATTAACATAAACAATTTCAATAAATATAAAATTTCATGAGCTTTAATTTTTTTAGAAATTTTTTAAGTAGATTTGCTTGGTTTTTGACTTCAAGGAATATCTTAGTTGTCTCCCCATCCCCTGCCGCTATATTACACTCTTGATAGACATAGCAATAACGCACCAGAATACCCATTGAACCTAAACAAAATACATTTTTTTATAAATTGTCATTAAGTTTGAACTTTTTGTACTTATAACTCAGGCTCAAGAGCTCATTGTATTTTACAGTGTACTGTACTTGTCCTATTAAGTTATTACTCTATGAGTGGAGTGTCACATCTGCACTAGAAGTGTAACCCTTAATGTCCCCTGTGATTTTTACCCAACTGCGATGAAAGGTTCTTCATTTCCAATGTTTTTCAAGCATATGTATATCCATTTCTTTAGCATGACTTATAGATGAAATGGCTGGACGGATTCTGAGAAGTGTTGCTGAATTTTTGTTTTTTTTAGAATTGTGGTAAATTTTTAAAATGGCATTTGCAAATAAAAAAAAAAAAATCTGAAGTATGGACTTGGGATTGATTTTTTTATTGATAATTCAGTTAGGTTTTTCATAGATAATAATTAATAAAGCTTGTTGGATTGTACCTATATCTTTCTTCCATCAAACATATAATATATGAATTCGTACTTAACTTCTCGAGCATCTTAGGCAAGATGTGGCAAGATTTTTGTATGGTTAATAAAAAATTAAATCATTGTCTAGTAAATCATACGTAAGTTCATCAGAAATTAAACGAAAAAAAAAATTATACAATAGAGCCCTCAATAACATCTGATATTTCTTGCGATTGATTGAAATACGTTGCTTTCTCTTCAAAATGGCCTCACATAATACATTTTTATTATCTAAATAATAACAGTTTAAGAACGTTTAGATAATCACGCATAACGTAAACGTGCGTGGCTGTAAAATGTTTATGTTGTTATAATGTTCTATTTCTTTGATATTATGTTTAGCGTAAAATAGGACAGGCTACTCAATAGGAAACGAGTAGTTAATGTTTTTTTTTTTAATAAAAAGCAGTTAAACGATTCACGTAAGGTGTTACAGAGAACTGGCCAGGTACCGCGGTACCACTCGCGTAACTTCTGATTTCGTGGAATTTTCGGGATTAAATGTAACCTATGTGTTATTCTGGATTTTATATGTATACTTACCAAGTTTGATTACAATCGGTTCAGTAATTTTTAGGTGAAAGGGTAACAAACATCCTAAACCCACCCGTTAAAATTATAAAATTGTAATTTTTGTATGCAAAATGAAACATAATATAATAATAATGAAACTCATTTTTCTTTACGATACTAATTAACGAATCAATTGACACCTTGTTTGCCAAAATCCACTCATTTCTTCCGGACGCAAAAGTGGAACAGTAATCTATACTAACATACATATTATGCACTACAGCAAAATTGTCTTGGCTTTGCTGTAGAGAAAAAAGCTTTCAGTGTTAATACAAAGAAAAATCGTAATTAATGTTTACTGAAGAAAATTTGATATTGCGTTGAATATTTGAAATTGTAAATAGATAGTTTAGAAATAGGAGCATTGTCTAGCGCAGTGACGACTACATGGAAATTATTTTAAGGCTCAAGCGAGCTCTAAAAATAAATTCAAATGTGATGTCATGAAACTCGTGGTACGTACTCAACACGCGCTCGTGTATGACATCAGTTTTGTCCGCCGGAGTCATACGCTTCGACTCTAAATTAGCATGAGTGTTCTCACCTCTTATTCTGATTAACACGGCTTTTTAGTTAAAAAAAGAAACGTAAAATTAAACGGGCAGCAGGCAGGCAACATTATATGTAATTTTATATGTTTTTAACCATGAAATGTAATTACACTTTAAAGATCTAATCTAATAATAAGGTACGACATAATGATTCAGGGGAAATACTGTCGATACATCGCATAACATATTTGTATTATTATGTTTAAAGCAACACTTGTTATTTTTTATAGCAGATTATCTATGGCCAGTAATAATTTTCCTACTATTATTATTACTTAATCGATTAATCCCTACCGTAAGTTCTATGTTAGCATTGCGAGGGCAGTAACCATCCATATTTAGAATCTTTAATCATTTGATATTTTATTACTCACGTCTATGTCATTACGTTATACCGACGGACGTCAGTAATTGCGACACAGTAACTTGTATAAAGTATAAAATTATGGCGAATATAAATCTGAGCGTTCACTTTTAATGAGCGGTCTACAAATTCAACGTTTACTCAATAAAATAACGTAGAAATTATTTCTAAAAAATCTATAACAAAGCTGTGCTTGCTCCAAATATACGTTAGCGTTTGTATTCATGGTCCACTATCGACCCGACCTGGCTTCGTACATTGGTATTTAAATGTTCTCTGTTCTAAACTATACGTACATGTATTCAATATACTAGAAACTGTTAACTAAACGGCATAAATATTAGAAAAGATTGAAGCGTAGTTAGCTAATGAATTCGTTTTTAACCGACTTTCAAGAAGAGGAAGAGGGTCTCAATTCGACCGTATTTTAAAATTTTTCGCACGTAACCTATATTAGATATAAAAAATAGTTTATTATTAAAATAGTGTGGAAATAGTGTGAAAAATACTTTAATTCTATATGTTTCAAAATGCATTTCCGTAAAGAAATGGCAATACAGCCTATTAGGTAAATTAAAAATAGATGAAAAATAAAGTTATTTTCTACTTCTAGTAAGGAAGGGCTTTCGCAGGCCAATAATTAAAAAAATATTGGAAACAATCAGTTGTTTTGTATTCGGTGGGCAATAGGTTTGTTAAATAAATCGTTTATGATTGTTATAATCAAATCTGATGAAATCATTAATAATAATTGTTATACTCTGAATTAATTAAATATGTGCCTACCACAAGATCTTTCGTGTTTGCTGTCTGCATCGACATGTTTTCAAACGTAATTATAAATTCGTCGAAGTAAATTTGTAGATGATGGTCGATAAGGTCTGGCTTGCAGCCAGTCAGTATAGACAGCCTGTGACTCCGTCGTGACGCGATATATTTTTCATGTAGCTAACATCAGACGCATGCTAGTGCCAAGTGTAAAGTTCATATGATAAATTTGGCAAGTATATTCTCTATGCCATGCTTGAATCGATCCTAAAACGATTACCGAGAGCCAGGTGCAAGGTGGTGACTGATCTTGTCTTGTTATTTTGGTAGTTAAATAGAACAGTGTGTCTTGGACATCTGATTTGCCAATATAGATCATCGCCTATTTTTTGCACATTTATGCCAGCCGTCCCACTAAACTGGAGAAGTCTTTACAAATGGTATATTTATTTGGAATCTACTCTCGATGAAATATGAAAATCTATTTAATAGCAAACAAGAATTTGATTCATTTAGCTGCATACTAGTTTCGATATTGAATTAAACATTTCGATTGGGTAGAATGGTCTGGACGAGAAGTTCATTGAAATGGTAGTCGGTGATATTTGCAAGTATATAATTGTTTTTTACCAACAACTATTAACATAAACTTGCATAATCTATTCGGTTTCTACTGTAGACAAATATAATTGCAGCCACTGTTTTATGAATGAAAGACTTCCGAAGATTCCTCCTCGAAAAATCATATTTACTTGACGAAGTTTTTAATAAACTTAAAAAAATAAAAGCCGAATCGCTTTTAAAAAATTCATAAATATCCACTAATAATTAATTAATTGGAACGACTATGACTCTTAGACGATCCCACACTCAGCACACAATAAATACATATGCTATCAAAATGTACGACAAAAAATGTCAGTGTGAACAAGGACTAAGATATCCAATACGCCAATCTCGGCGTCGTTTCCGTTGTTGTGTCCTCATATACTGGCTATGTCGGCTCGCCTAGTCAAAGCGTATCGAAGACAAGCATAATCTAAGATTATAATAGGGATAAGTTTATAAAAATATCCCTATTGTAATCTAGCCTGACTAATGTCAGGTATCATTATTTTATTACAGATAATATAAAAGGCTTGCTTGCCATTATAATTAGGATTTCAGTATTATAAAACAACTAGGTACTCAGCAGATATCTTGCCATTTTGCTGGAGAATATATTCGGACGAATATACTTCAGTATTTATTGCTATTATATATTTATGTCACGATGGATGTAGGGACCGGACATATTATTGTTTGTAACGATTAATAAGTTTCTTTCCTCTAATTTCTCTTAACTACTTTTCTTCAAAAATTTTTATCTAAAACAGAACACTAAGATCGAGAAGTGACAAATTATTTTGATTACATGAAATTATACCAATCCCAAGACACACACCAAGATTTAATAGTACAAATCTCGAATTTGGGGCTTGGCTGCGCTTGAACAATTTTTATTCATTTACTTTCATACTTTCAATGAAAAAGTCCGTACATATTCTCTAAGTACCTTCTTAACCCATTTTTAAGCCAACGGGGGCTCTTTGCGTCAAAATTTTACTATTCACCTGTTAGTGTAAATGATTATGAAAGTTATGTCATAATCGCGTTGAAAAAATCGTTAAAAATATCATACTGTTTTATTAAAAACTATGTTATTATTTATTAAACATTTATTACTTTTTAAATGAAACATTTTCAGAATATAATTAAATATTTCCATTAATGTTGAGTGTCGCAAACTATGAAACTGTAGAGACATCTATTGATATTTCATGTAAACACAAAAGCGGTAGCGAAAGTATTTGCATTAAAATACAGATGGCGTGTGCCGATAGCGCACAGAAATCGTGAAGGAGTTTTTAAACACGATCACACGAACAAGCTACGATTCCAAAGCTTTTACTGTTTAGGTAGCTTTATTATCGAGCAGATAGTATTTCGTAGATGTCGCTATGGTATCGTGCAACACAAAATTTAATCAGAGCGCCACCTATCATATTTGTTAAACTCTTGTAAGGCTTACTTTAATATCACGGATTGCAGATGGCGTTTGTAGTTCTTTTAATAAGAAGAGAATAGGTTTTAATTAAGTATTAAGAATTTCGTCATTTTGCTTTTAATTTTCAGAACAATAAGGCATTTTAATTTAAACTCGAGTTATTAGAAACAAGGCTAACTCTTAAGAGAAATATAGCTTTGCGGTTTGCGAAATTAACTATGGACATAATTTAGAACTAGGGTACCGGATTATGTCGATTGTTAAGTCTGCGACATAACAGGGATTGCCATTTTGATGGCTGTATCAATTATTCTAGATTTAAATCCTCTAAGTATTATTCTGTGCATCTTGCTTTATTATAATTTAACGAAAGGAATATTTACTAAAGTTTCGAATTGTTTAATATTATATTTCATTAATATTTCCAATCGTATACGTGACGTTATTTCCGTTACGATTTTTTTTATTACAATAATGACAATAAATAATAAATTTATATAAATTATAAAAAAAAAAATGTATTAAAATTGTGAGTACATTTTTGACGCAAGAGTACTACATCTACTACATATTGACTGTATGTGTAATCCTTTATTTTATAGGTTTAAAATTATAGTTACAAAAAATACTGAACCAATTATAATGCAACTTTGTATACATATGGTAAGGGTACAGAATAACATATAAATTATAGACTACTTTTATTCCCTAGTAACTTCTAAAACCGTGGCTTATCAGAAGTTACGCGAATGAAACCGCGGGGCGCGGCTAGCTGACTATATATGAAATGTCTTTTGAAATTATTGATCGAAAGCAGTCAACGTCGAAAGCACAACAACAAACTGTTTTGTCACGATTTTTAGACCGGTATTTGTAGGGTGAAAAATTCTTAGGTAGCTGCTATAATAATTGACCTGTCGGTGGACTGTGTGAGTTTGACGCTGAAATTCTTTGTGTATTTCCCTTTGATGCTTTTGACGCCGATGTTGGTGCCATGTACACGATGTCAGAAAATGCGGTATGTGCCCTGTGCATGATGTTCTTTGACTGCTTGTCTTGGTTGTATTTGGATATTTTTAAATAATCCATTCTATTTTCAAACGCAAAGCCCAAACGTTTCTAAAAACAACAGCACATTGTATATAACATATTACAAATGGAATAAAATGTAAAAAGTCATTCCTGTATTATACACGGAGTCTCCCATTATGTGTATTGTTCTCTTACATAGTGGATCTTGCATTTATGTCTACACTCTACATATTAAATTCTGAGTCTAGATATTTTACTGCGATGAAGAATGCCCAAGTTGTAATATTTTTCTGTCCTATGTATGTTATTCAGGATTATCGAAAGTAAGTGTTACGAGTTTAAGCTACTCGTAAATTTTTACATTTCACATATAGTTCTCTATTTGACGATATAAAGTATTAATTATTCAATATATTTATATTTGATAATAAATAATTCTCCTCATGATGTACCTACTCCAAACATAGTAAAACATCTTTCATACTACGCCAACAGTATGTTATATCGACGACATTCACAAACACAATACATATTGTATCGAATTAAATTTTGTTCATAAGTTTTCAAACATTCTTTGCAATGATATAAAAATAGTCTATTTAGGGGTCAATTCTGGACTTATTCTCGATCGATTTTTTCTTTACTTAAAGTTATTAACTATAAAGTTATATTTAAAAACGCCAGACCCATTACTTTTTTAAGAAATTGTGTCCTAGTTCACCATTAGCATTTTCGATTAAAAATTAAAAAAAAAGAAAATTTTACCATATCATTGTAATTGCTTTTCAGTCTGTGCGCTTCATTTGCATTTTCATTCGTTTATGATGCCATTATAGTAAAATTATGTTCTACCATTTAAAATTTGTCAAAGGAAAACTTTCTATTTGCGGTGGATTAATATTTATTGCAGTAGGTACAATTATTTTTTAACTATACATAAAACAATATATAATTAAAATATGGCAAGGTTATTGCAAACTTTTAAGCGTACCAGTTAAGGATTCAACACAAACGAACAAATTATCCTTATTCGAATTACGATTTTTTTTATCTTGGTGCTAAGTCTATTAACGCAAGAAAATGTCCTCCACATAGTTCCTCTATTTATTTTCATTACATGAACATTACTTTAACGCTATATTTTTTTAAATTAAAGAAAATTAATAGCGTAACTCCGTTAAGTGTTTCATATGTTATTAAATCGAATTGCAGTTTGAGAAAGAGGTAAAAATACAAAGTATAAATTGAGTAGTATCACTGTTACTACTATTTCATTTAATTGAACATAAAATATTTGCAACATTGATAGTACTTTTATTTTGGTACCTTAAAAATAAATCACAAAAAAAAATCCCGTAAGTTTTATAAAATATTCACGAAAATATGAGACTTGACATTCTTAGTGCGTTTTTAACCATGAAACAAAATAAAAGTCTTCATTAAAGTTTTTAAATACGTGTCATGCAACCATTTTTGGCGTCAACATCTAAACCATTTGATAGCAAAATGGAACAACTTGAATATGGTCGACGGGCAAATTGCTGTTTTGCATGTTACGTAAATATAATAACATACTCATTCATGCAATATTTGTTTAGAATGGGTCTTTTAAATGTAGCACAGAACTATTTAGGGTTGCTCTCCCAAAGATAACTTAATTTACATTTGTCCACTTTGTTTAATTCCTGTTTCATTTACGTTTAATTTAAATATGTAATTACTTATTGATCGCCAACTCTATAATTATAGAATACCAATGTCGTTTTCGCAATTCTGACTCAATTGGTGTGTAAAAGTAACATACATGATTATACTTCTGGATGAGAACTTCCTAACTTGATGTAATGTTAAAAAAAAGTAAATAAGTTGTAAAAATTAAAATATGTCGTTTATAACAATTTTAATTTAACCGTTGACCTGTGACTTCGTTCCCACGGTGAGTTATGTGACTTCATATTATGTCAGTCCAGCTAACTTCGCAAGAAACTTGAGAACTTATCCACGGATGAAGTTTAACGTTAACGATGAAACGGCTTCCTTGCTCCCGCTCTATATCAAACTCCACATTAATACAGTTATCAGATTTAAGAGAGCATGTATAATACACCTTCATAATCTGTTCCCATAAGCGTGAGACGTTTTGTAAACAAACCTAGTCGGGACAAAAATCAACGTTAATATTAGAACGTGGACTCAATTTAATGGATATATGCGAAACTTCTCAAGAAGGCTATAAATATACCTGATATGAAACAATGCCCAGTTTCAAATTGTGAAACAACTTTTAGTCAAAGTTTTTGTTTTATTTGCGATTATAATTCAAATTGAAATAGTTCAGTGTGATTTCATATTGTTTTCCTGTATATTGAAATTATTTATTAAGTTTGTCGTTATAATAGATACAATGAGTGAGAAATTCGCATAAATTATTTAATATACCTGTAGAATGGAAACAATTGGTGATTCATCGCTGCAGTTCTTTATTTAAATCAATAAACAGTTTCCAGAATATTCTGAAGGTACACAAAGAGACACGTGCCATTCATACAACTCAGGAAACTAGTGCCCCTCTTAAGAAATAGCTTTCCTGACCTCATTTAGCATTTAACATTCACTAAATGAAGTTCGTTCGAGTGACGTATCATAAATTGAATGCTGCATTTTCTTAATTCAGGTCCTGGAACTGAAAACGGTAGAAATAGAGAGTTACATGAATGCAAAAGCGATTGCAATTGCTCAAAAGGATAACGGGTGATACCAGGAATAAGAAGTGATTAAAATTTGTTGCTTTATATTAATATATTCATTTATTTGGTCGCATAGCGAGAAAGTTTATATTGTACAATTATATGGTACTCTATGTAAACAAAATTATAAACATTTTTTTTGGATTTTCCAGAAATTTCAAATGCCGATTAAGGATAAAAATTAAAATAGAGGTTAAACTTTCCTTTTAAATATAGGTATATCAAATGTAAATATTACTGCCTGAGCTACAGAAAAGATCCCCGGAGGGAAACTGCAATCGGTTCATGAAAAATATTTGACATTTAACGTCACAGTTATTGGACTTTATGCAAATAGAATATGAAAATCCTTACATGTAATATTTTCTTATATTGGTTCTCTAGTTTAATATTAATACTAACGATATACCCCGGCTTCGCACGTGATATAGTATGCATGTTATATACGTATAAACCTCCCCCTTGAATCACTCTATCTATTAAAAAACTGCATCAAAATACGGTAAGCATACATGCATACAGACGCAAACGCAGGAAACTACTTTACTTTATATGTATGTTATGTAATGATGATTTAATTCTTATTTCAACGTAAAATATCATTGAGATTATTTATTTATAGGTCTATCCGCCTAGATCTGTATTGAGTGCATAGATACCAAAAAAATTTATTCCACACAATTTTCTTACAAAATTGATAGTTTCTGCACATTTCAGTAATAATGAGCAACTATTGCCGATAACTGCTCCCGAAACAAAGCCATATTTTGGTGTAATAACGTCCAAAAATAGCATCACTCCAAAATCGAAGTAATTTGGTGCGCCACGATATGAGATGCGAATTATTCCGTCATTTATTCATAGTCATGTAGGCGGGCAATTTTAGTCTGCGTTGTATTTCAACATATTTAAATAACACTACATAATTCTTTCATCGAAATTATAAAATACAGTTGCAGTTTGGTACTGAATTTTTAACTGGATCACTTTTAAAAATTATGATTTCAGTTGCAATCGTGAGTTAATTGTGTTCATTTAAAGTGATAAAAAAGTATTTGTTTTTAGTTATTTCTGGATTTGTTGCTTCCAAGTTATCAAATAAAAGAGATGTTTTGGTTTTGTATTTTATTCTCTGTAATTACATTGCATATATGTATAATATAATTATAACTGGAGAAGGTATGTTATTTATGTGTTATCTGAATGTATTTAATGTATATATATTTGAACAAAAAACACAACAAAGATTTTATTTGAAAATTGCGCAACTATTAAAATATAATAAAAACTCGTTCAATCTCACAAGAGGGCTGTTTACCCGAGAAATGAAATTAATAAACGTGCAACCTGAGATCCTCAACTTCGTCTACGTATATTACCTACGTCGCTGCCGTTTCGCGTATCTTTTTGTTCTGCTCTTCACAAGAAAAATAAAAACATTTCTCAGTAAACACAACGTGAAGACGTCTTTCTTTGTGTACTCTGAAGCTTATTAATCGTACTCATCAGGTTTCTAGATACTATTTGTGTTTGCCATGCTGTAGCAATGGATGACTCTGAACGATGGATTGTTATTGAGATATTGGAGAATTTATTCGTGTTTCTAGAAGCTTCGTTACCTATAAATAAGGTTTTCGGTTTTAAAGTACATGTAGGTACTGAAAGAATTTAATGAAGTGTTTCAGCCATATTTCCCGATACTATAACATGTTAAACATGAACTGTAGTCTGATCATTTTATGAAAAAGTATTGCATGGCTTAAACAGCGCGTTGATTTGACTACATAATTAAAATATATTTATGCCCCATATTCGCGTGACAGTCTATTATTTCCGTCCTGTTTCACACACCCGACAAATAATGTGTCAACTTATGTTGAGATATAGCATTATAATAAATTTCAAATGTTGTTTTTGTATGTCACCTATACCCGTGATCGCTATAATTAAAACTGTTTCAATTGAAAAATCGTTTGACTATTTTCATAAAAATTATTACTCTAGAATCCAGCATGAGTAACACTATCAGTAACAATATTAAAATGATTAAAAAAATGTGTTTAATATAACGGTCCTTTTATTTTGAAAAAAATCTTCGTTTCATTCTTGTGATCCATATTGTCATAAGCATGAAAAGTTGTTTTAAAATAGAAAACAATAACGAAGGCCGGAGATCATTTACTAACTTGATACAATGGATCGCTCACATCGAAGCATGATAAAGGATTGGTATCTTAAGTAATGGAAAATTCTGAAGATGCAGTGTCGACGAAACGTTCACCACATTTACATAAAGTGCGCCTGACTATAATACAGTTTTAGTCAGTGTATTGTTGCTTCCATTTAAGTTCCGCTGTGGAAGCGCGGTCTTTGACGGATTTTCACTTAAATGTAAAATGGAGACGAAACATTTTTTCGGCGTTTACTTCTACATGTGGAGTATTGATAACCTATATTTTAACAATACCCCAGGCAGAATATAAAAAAATTAACATTTTTGCTTGCACCTATTTATGTTGGTTTAGTGTTGTTATGCATTGATAAACTTTTTGACGTAATCCTTTATTAATTATAAGTTAAAGGGACAAATCATTCATTTGTTAATTGGAGAATGTTATTAATTTCGTTGACAAAATTTGGTATAGCTCCCTAGTGACTCCAGTATCTAATTGTGTTAATGTCCTTCACATAGTTATGACTCGTAATTAAAGGGTAATATTTATTATTATTCGTTTCTTTATTTCCATAACGCAATAAAATTTGTACTCACATGGGATCGTTAGCAGTTAAGGTGAGCGCTAAAAGGATAGATCCAGAAATTAAACAATTATATCTTTTATTTTATCGCTGTTAAGTCAACGCCGGAGAGAACTGTTGCAGATTTAAATCCATGTAGAGTCTATTGTCCAAGTATGAATTTAGGTTTGCTAAGTTTATAAACTAACTGATTACTTGAGCGTTTAGTAGCTCGTGAACAAGAGATAAGGTCCCGTTCGTAGTGGCAGTTTGGTGTATGAGATATTATCATTTTATTAGATGATCTAAGTGTGTTATGCGTTGTTTCGAAATTTGTTTTATAAAGTTTATATTGCTTTTTTACTAATTTCCAGTGTGAGTTGGTAATTTTTAAACCTTTCTATTTGAAATAAGGTTAACAGATTCGTTTCATTTATGAAATGAAATATATGAAATACACTCTCCTACTATAGGTTCTCCGACATAGAGACCTGGCTGATGAGTAGCGGGACAAAATTTTTTTGAACTTGGTTGGTGGATAATTCAACAAAACATTTTAAATATATTTATTTACGTTTTTTTAACACGCCAATGTTAAAACCATAACTAAATCTCTCTGCCTCCGTCTCTGTTTGCTTTATTTTTTTCTATTCTTTAAACCTTTAACTACAAATATTCAAATTTATAAAAATAAAAATTAAATTAAAAAAAAATAATAATTTCGGTGTTTATTTAGGCTTAGCCCCGCCGCTCAGCAGCCAAGTCTGCAGTTTATGTTGGGGCATATATGGAGACGCATTATACATGTTTTCAGCATGCCTCAAACACCTACCCAAAAATCGTCCCAGCTCTCGGACCATATAAACGTACAAACACAAACTTACATGAACACATAATAACAATTCCGTTTGAACCATTAGGTTACGGAACCGTACAAGATACCAGGCGCTGTCAAACAACAAAAAGTCTGTGTTTGCTCTTGTCGTATTTTTATTATTATTGCGCTATAGATGGAAATCAGACTTTCTGTCTTACTATAGAATAGTCAAATGGCATAGTGTAAACATGTGTCCTAACACTGTTATCGTTTTATAAATAAACTACTAGCGTACTAGCGCATGTTTACATTGAATGTATTCACTACGTAGTTGTATCTAGTAATACGGCCGGTAAGAAGTTGAGGTTTACAGGCGGGTATCGTGCTTCAGACCGAATCGATTTTCCGTGGATCTAACCCTGATACTGTATTCAAAGCAACGCCTCAAATTCGCTATTGTTTATAGGATCTCTTAGTTACGCAAATTTCTGATGTATTGATTTACTTAAACGGCCAATATTGGCTTCTTTATTTACTATATTTAAGATCGGTCAGACTAAATGTCCAATTGCATTATTTTGCTGCAATTTAAATGTTCATTATACTACTAAATGAACATAAAACACAATGTTTCTTATTTTCTCTTGGTACTAGCAGAATGCACGGTTTTTACTAATAACACCATTATACACACGTACCATATTCAGTCTTTGTTTTATACCTTCCATACATTTACTTTACCTTCCTTTGTTCTTTGTATGACTATAGACGTTGTGCAGCTTTTTGTATTGTGAAATGAATTTGTTTGGTCCACTCAAATAAGACGTCAAAGAGCACCTTTTCAATGACTTGTGTGTGTGAGGAGTAGAGGTATCTCTATTATCTCATATCATATCAGTAGATGTGCTACCGCTCGCCGGAATGTTAGGTACTGATAGTCGCATAGGCCCGTTTAAAATCTATTAAAATGTTTACTTCTTAGAACACTATATTATTCATATTCCATTCCTTTTCTTTTGTCGCTAATATTGTTAAAGGCGTATACGCATGTGCGAAATGTTGCCATGTAAACACACATTGTAATGAAATATAGTCAAGTTAAAGTATTTTTTTAGTTGCCTGAAGCCTTACTATCCGCCACTGGTAATAATAGGCTCAGAACGAAATGAATTCACATTAAAGTAATAAAACAGCAATTATACTAATTTTTATCATATCATTCTCCCACTCTAACTCTAAAAATAAGAAGTAAAAAGCTAAGTTATCATAATATTAAAAATATATGCAACTCTGCATCAAAGATTTTATCAAAAGATTTGTTAGCTCGAGGAAATGAATTCATCCAATTAGGGTGTCCAGTATTATTTATATTTTTGCTATGTATTTAATACAAGATGATTGCCAATCAGAATTTTCGCGGTATAATATTTTGTTAAAAGTGAACCTTCTCGAAAAATAAAAAAGAACTATAATGTTTTAAATTTGAAAAATATACTTTCCTACTTCAAACTGAATGATATTTTGTAACTAAACGATATTTGTGATTATAAACTTTGTTGTGACGAGAAAATTTCATCGCGAGGTAGGACCTGGATTTGCGTCCTTTAATATACCAATGGCGATGTTATAAATAATTCAGTCACTCTGGACCATTCGTCCGAGAGCTAGAACCATTTTTGCGGAGGTGTTTTAGGCAAGATGAAAACTTGTCTGATGCCTCTCCTTTTATACCCCGACATGGAACTGCAGACTTGGCTGGTCGGTAGCGGGGCTATTTTTAGACCTGACAGGTAGAAAGTTCCACCGAAGGGAACCTGTCTTTTTGAAAACAGTATATCTTAGCTATAAATAATATCCCATGTAAATTACACGTTGCGAGTAATACATTTTTATATACTTATGACCAAAAATGGTTTCAGCTCTCGGAATAATCAATGATGTCCGCCAATTATATAGAGCCTTAAACTATACTGAAGTGCACCATTATGTGTTATATAGAAACCAAATTACTTACATTCCTTAGGTGAGTACTGAGTACATACCATGCTTAATACGTAGTACCAAAGTAAGAAGTTGGGCGACTTAATTTGACGTCACGAAAAATAAATAAGCTTATTTAGTTGTGCGTGATTAGGATGAAATTGACGGCAAACAAAGTTTAGAATACATATGTCGCCACCCCATTTTTACGCGTGGGTGTCGTAAGAGGCGACAGAGGGTAAGTTTGCTGCATCAGATCTTCAGCAATAAAAGAGCGCAGTTTCCAGCTACATGACACTTATGACTTAATAAAGTATTCCGAACTTTAAATCAAACTCTCATAGCGTAGAACTTAAGCCACTTTAAACTTTTAATTTGAAAAACAAAGCCATAGATGGGCTCAATGAAAATAATTCCTGTTTATTCGTATTTCAAAAGGCAAGTTTTTCTATAACAGATGTTTTATCGTATTTCAGTTATGCAACTGCCATGGTCCCAGTTTGCAATCTAAATGTTTCAACTTGAGTTGCAGCAATCGCGTAACTTGATCCACCACTGTAGAACTGGTTATATGAAATACCTAGACCATATACCGAATGACTTTGACTTGACTTTGAGTTGTATATTTATTATAATTTCCGAATTTTTCGTCAGTAGGTACTTACGTTTCGATAAAACGAGATGTATTCGAGAAAAATCCAAAAATTTGAATAGATGGGATCTTTTGAATCGATGGGATCTTTTGAATCGATAGGATCTTTTGAATCGATGTACTTTTTTTTAATGGGAACTCAAGATCTCTAAAAAAAGCTACTGTTGGAGTAGTGGCTATTTCAATTATCTAAATTGACCTCATGCAGCCCAGATAACGAATTTAGAAAAGTGACAATCGATGCGGACTTAAATGAAATCCCAATATAGAAAGCTCTCTCATTATAAATGACTTTAAAGCAACGTGCTTATTTTCACTGTTATCATTTTTACATTTCCAATATTGCCTAGATAATTTGATTGCACATGTCATCGCCGAAGCGGTAATGGCCGGTCCTTGAGGGGAATAGCCTGGCATGTGGCTGTCCGTATGCAACGTTTTATTTGCCTATTCGAAGAATATGTCAGCCTGGTACATATTGCTGCAAATTAAAAATATAACTTAATATTGAGGGAATTTAAATTAAATGTTATTTATGGATGTTGGTCTGATTTGTTCCATTTTAGCGAGACCGAAGTCAAAATTAGTAAATTGTAAAAAGTTTTGGTAAAAGATCCCTAGTCAGTGATTTTCCTTAAAGTGTAAAGTGTAATTATGAGATTAGTTTCATATTCCTTTATACGATGGGGTTGACGTATCCAAGAGGATAAAAACCCCTTTAAAAATATAGATTAAAAAAAACTTAATATTGAATAATGCAATATAAAAACTCTGCTCCTAACTTTAAAAAAGTATATTGTGAAATTAATTTATTTATACTAAAGTTTGAAGCGAGCCATAGTGATGATAGAAAATAAAGTAACAAGATTTCGCTATATTTTTAGTGCATCCATTTATATCGATATTGCAGAAACCGGACGTCGGGTGTGCATTATCTGTTCTTTTACAATAAAATTCTTACAGCTATTTTTCACGTTGTAACTATTTAGGTGCTGCTGTTAATATTTATTTAAGAATAGTAAATTAATAGACTTAGATATTTGTTCCGTATATTTTGCCCAGGTGGCGACGGGTTAGAACGTGTTTCGCCATCACATTTCTACACAGGGGTGTCGTAAAAGGTGACAGGGTAATTCTGCTGCATAACAACTTCAGCAATAAAAGAGTTAAAGATCGGCGTGATGTAGTATGGCACTGTGAAACGTACGGTGAGCGGGGGCCCGGAGGCATATATTCCATTTCTCTCCAATCCTACTCTACGGCTCTCCAAATTTCCCAACATTAATCCTTTCCTTATTCCCTCCTCTTCCTTCAAGTCGGCAAGGCGTCTTTGACACTTTGATGTTGTAGATGTTCATGAGCTGCGGTCAGTCACTTTTTATCAGGTGACCTGCAAGCTTCGCTTACTTCACCGTTGACATCACGTACCCTCAATTAATTGCTCCCTATTTCATAGTTTAGTAATGATAACAAATAAATGAATATGTGTGTGACATTTTCAGATTCTAAAATGTCTAAAAGAGGTTTACTACGTTGAGTCTTAGAAGCAAGAAACAATTAACAACGATAAGTGCTGGATGCTCGGTTTAAGAAACGTCTAGGATATCAATTTAGAGAATCCCTAACGGAGTAGAACTTATTTTGTTAATGTGCTGTACACTGTGTAAGACTAACTCTCTTAAAAATATGGAATTAAAGTCTTTTCACACTATTTCAAAATTTATTTTATTTACAACTAATTGCGAAAAATTATCATCAGCTAGTATGCGAATCATAAAAAAGTACAATTTTGTGGATAAGAAGATATGTCATAATATAGATGTCACAAAAAATATAAAAGGGTCAACAATGCAATTATCTATAATCATAATTATACAGGGCGTAAAGCGTGGATAATATGACACCTGCAGATAGAGCACATTGTGACGGTTCAGAAAAATAGATTTCATGTCAAGTAAAAGTCCCTTGGTTTTTCAGACAGGTATTAAATTTTTTCGAAAATTAAAATAATTAAAAAATTATGAAATCAAATTGTAACTTCAAACTTACTCTTCTGTAAGGCAAGTGTAAATGCTGGAGGTATTACGTATTCGGTGCAAATAAAAAAAATACGCTTGTACAAAACCCAATGAAATTTGTGAATAGGGTATCACATTTACGGTTACATTATCTCTATGGTAGTCGCATATCTTTAACATGGTTTAATGTATTATCACCCCAGTTACAATGGTTTGATGATTGTAACCCGAATCAGTACCGTGGTTTGATAATTAAAGCAAATAAAAAGGTCTTGCATACTTGTTGGGTTGGGTAAGGTTTGATGCTAGGTTGATAGACTAAATAAGATAAGAAAAATAATGACAAGATCTATAAATATATTAATAAAATATAAGATATTTATTATCTCATATTGGTCACGGCACTATTTGTTTTTGCTGTTTCAACTGCAATATTTGCTCATTAGTTAAAGTTTCCATCAATTCAAAAATTTTAACAACTCTCCGACCGCTTTTCCTAGAAACTTTCTTTCATTGCAACATTGTATTATGTACAGAAAGCCTTTTGTATTTCGAATCTACTGGAAAATTTTAGGTGCGTTGGAATTATGGAACTATATTATAGTTTTTTTTGGAGACAAAACCCATACGAATTGATGGGGAATTATAAGATTTATGAGTCTCCAAAGATCTGTCATATTATGTATCCAAACCAAACTTTTAAAGGGTAGTTTACAGTCTTATTATTCGCTTTTTGCATATTCAATTTACCGACGGAAGTGATTAAACATCTCGAATTTATTGTCTTGAAAACCTTTTGAGTTTAAATTAAACGAAGCATTTGGTGCAAATACTGGAAAGGATTAATTATAACAAATTGATCTTCATATTCGCACCTCGAACACTTTTATATCGTGAAAAATGTATTTCTCCTTTATTATTTACTTCCCGTTACAGAAAAATATAATCAAGTTGTTTCACTCGACTTCCAATTATTGTACGACTTCTAGGATTTCATAAGTGCTATACGAAGCCAATTACTAATAATATAACAATAACATCTGTGAACAAGAATAGATAAAATCAATAAGGTATTGATAAGAATAATTTAAGCTAAGTAAACATATTTCAAATTAAAATAAAGTGTAGTTGACATACATATATGAAAATGGGAACATACTCAAATTTTATTTTTGATATTCGAATATCGAAGTATTCCTTGTAAGTTTTAAATATTTTTAAAATGTATAATAATATTTGTTCAGTATGCGTTCAGCGTCTAACCTTCAGATAGTCTCATTCTATTACTCTTTCTTCATCTAAAACAGTACTTTCAGCGCATATCTAACTTATATTTTTGGTTTTATTGTTCGCAAGTTCAAAGGATACTCCCAATTTTAAAGATTCCCATTGAAAGCATGTTTGTCAAAAGAATTGAATATTTATTATAAATATCCTTTACAGCGACAATCTTCCTAGAAGTATTGTCTATAATTTACTTCATACATTAAATAACATGAATGTCTTTAACTCTTTGATTTCATATTCCGATACAAAATTTATTGATTCTGAAGCCGCGTGCTAAAATGACTTCGTGTTCGGTCGTTATAAATGTCAAAAATAGTTTTATATCGCCGAAGCTTACGTTTTTATTTCCATACCATGCACGTCGTTACTTATATTTGTAAAATAAACTTGCGATACATTATAATCGTCGTGGTTATTTATTTTTTGCAATTAAAAAAAAATACGAATAATAAACATCTTTTATACTACAACTAGCTTTCCGCCCGCGGCTTCGCACGCGTGGGCTACTAATTTCTGTATTTTTTAGAGACGCACAACAAAAGTTAAAAAAAATTACGGTTGCAGGACCGCTGATATATGCGCATATCTATTGTGTTTTTTTATAAATTTGTATGGAAATAAGTTTCACCAAAATCTCACAGTGCGCACGCCTCTTCAGAATACAGAAAATTGTAGCCCACGCGAGCGAAGCCGCGGGCAGAGAGTTACTTATTTTTTGAGGGTTTTTGAGAATGTATTGTGTGTTTTTACGTTAAGAGTATAAAAAGACATGACCTCAAGTCAATCAAAATCTCACATTGCACGTGGTATGACATTTTCACGATTTTAGAAGTGTATATCTCAAAAAATATTTAATTTAGCAAAAAACGTATTTAAAAACCTCTATTTCATTTTTAAAGGCCTATCTTATGACACCTCATTTAATGATGTATTCGCGAATTTATTTTTTACCCTCCGTTTACATGTATGGAGAGCCACCCCCAAAATTAATTTTTTCAAATAAAATGTAGCCTATAATTTGCACCTCATATTGGCCTATCAGTATGTAAAATTTTATCAAAATCTGCCCAGTGGTTATGACGTGATTGACGCACATACAAACAGATAAACAGACAAACAGACAAACAGACAAACAGATAAACAGACAAACAGACAAACAGAAAAAAAAATTCTAACCATGGTTTTGGTATCTATAGAACATACATATTGCATACCAATTACTCTTTTTGAAAAATATTCAATGTACAGAAATGCTTCGGTTACTGTTTTATTATATGTATAGATAAAGTTGTCTAAATACATATGTGGTGGAAAAATTTAAATAACTTTTCTATGGTACTTGTTTTTAAGACCTTAAACTGTAACATGTGCATTGCCAGTTTTATTTGATTTTCAGTGTTATCTGTTTATACGTATCCTAGATAAATCAATACCACAATCTCATTTTAATGTTATATGCATCCTATAACGTTTGTACTAAATATATGGATTGATTAATTCAATTTATACTTTTAGCGTGGGAATTCCCACCTTCACTCGAGTCAATTTATAATGTAATTGAAAGATTTTTGCTATGATTTTTAATTGCAAAAATATTGATTTTATTGAACTCTTCATAAATATATGATGAGTCTAAAAATTTTTTTATTCCGTAAAGCTTATTTATGGTGGGAGAAAATACAATGGCCATATTGTTTTAGGAAAAAAGTTCCAGTTCAGTAAATTCTATTATGAATCAAATTTTTGTGTGCTTCTCGCAAACATTGGCTTTTAACAAGCAGATTTTATAATAAGTACTTTGCCATTTATGTTGAGCTGCATTTATCTTCTTTATTTGGTGTATTAACTACATTTTTTCCGCAAAGTAACATCATATTGTAATATTAACGACGCCGTCACGAGGGCGAGTATTGATTGCCATTGTTTTGACAATTTCGTTAGCTTGCCTTAATGCCAAGTTCTTTATTCAGCTTAAATTGTGTTTCAGCTATTGTTGGCAGTGCATGTAATGTCTACAATCGATATATTTAAAGAGGTTGGCCCTTGTAGTGAAGTGTTGTGGAGGTCGCGACGGTGCGTGTCGATGATCGATGGTGTTGCGTGCGTTTTAGCCGGTGGTAAGGCTCTGTGTACGAAGCGGCTTCTTGGCGAACCTCAGTCATCGGCGGAAACGCGGCGTGCCTTCGCTTTGTTCCTCACAATCCGCCATATCACCTCCACCTCCGCCGCTCTCCGCCGCGCCTACTCTCTAATGCGCATGCTCTGAAAGATTCATGCGACTCCCCCTACGTCATGATTTAAAATGATATGCAGAGGAGAGGAGCGTCATTTGGGCCGTAGCTTTGTCATTGGCAAGTAATTTGTCGATGTGTCCCTGAAAATAGGTCTTGACCGGTTTTTAACCGTCCCACGAGCCACTTGTCGATCGGTCCTCCGGTCGTATTTAGTACATTTGGGAGAGCGCGCGTTAGCCCCGTATCGATCTGAATATTACGTGTGGTCGTTCGTGCACGACGTTCTCTCGGGATATTCGCCTAACGGTCGCCGTCGGCGCCGGCCCTGCTGTGCTGTTTACGCGCCGTGTAACTTATTTTATTCGATCATGCTCGCGCTAGCTTATTAGATACGTGATATAAGGTACTCTGAGTGCACCGAATATTTGTTGAAGGGTCCACGCGCGAATTTTATCTATTCAAGTCAAGAAAAAATATTTAGGTAAGTATTCTACAATAAAATGATAATATAAATTCGCCGTGTAATTCTATGATCTATAGCTTTTGAAGCGAATGTCTTGATTAAATATGATTATTATTAATTTTAAAAATATTTTTATATATGCTCTTATGTTTACGTACTTCAGTACGTTAAAATATTTCTATTGAGAGTTAGTGAGCCATCTGGTTTATGATTCTAAAGTTAGATTGTAAAATCGTAAACCGCAACAATCACCTACGTTTGAATAAAAAGGCATATTAAAGCAGATATAATATTTTTAAAATTTAAAATATGTTATAATATTTATATATCTAGTACCTACCAGCTTGTTGTATACTAGCTTTATTGAATACATATTTTGAGCAGTTTTAAAAAATCCCGTAGTCACGTGATTAAGTATTTCTTATTGTTTTTACTGCGCATGTCTGAAAGATTTATTGTTCTTGACTATCTAAGTTGCCGAAATTTGTACCTCGTCTTGGAAGAATTATTTCAACGGTCCACCTTTAACACATACCTTCTATACATGACTTGTACTCAATGAAGTGAACTAACTTGCCTTTTGGAGATCTTTCTATAAATTACCACTATTGATAATATCAACAGAACTTAAACTATTACAAAGATAAATTTCATATAGATTGTACATCAGACAATGTATACCCCAGGTACATTGCAATAAAATGTAGATGCTAACGAATTGTATAACTTGAGTTAAATTACTTACATATTCCCGGATTATAAGATTAAATTTTTGATCGAAACGTGCAGCTAGGAGAACGAACGAACGAGCGTCAAGCTTTTTAACAAATTAGTCAGCTGTTTGCTAAATTACCTAGTAGGTAAGCTAATTTATACTAAAAAATAAATTTAATCTTCGCACTAAAAGAGTAAGTATTAGTTTTACTAAAATTGTTATCCAATAAAAGTAATGTTTAAAATATTCGAGCCGCGTGCTATGACTGGTTTCAAGTTAGTAACGACATAAAATTTCAATTGCATGAATTTTAATGAACTTTCAATGGACCGTTTCCATCCTTATACAAAAATGTACATTGTAAATTGTATACGCTTTGCATTTATAAAGAACGACTAGTCCTGGATCTAAACCCGTTTCCTCTGCAGTTTTTGTTTCATTAAAATCTTTTATAATAAAAAAGAGATGATTTGACCTTTTTAAGTCGATATTAAAAATAAGTCTATGAGTATATTTGACGGATAAGAAGTTGCGACGCAAAAAAGAAATGATACAAGAACGATTCTATTATGTGCGTTGTACTCCCTAAGCTAAGATAATTACTTACTAACACTTAATAAAATATCTTCACCTTAACAAATACATAGCCATCAATACCATGGGCAAATTTTTTGCAAAGTTGGTAACCCACGCAAGGCATCGCGAGCCAATGCTGCCACAAATATGATACCTACATTAGAATTCCAGTTTTATTCTTTGAATGCGAATTATTAAAGAGTCAAGAAAACAATTTTTTTGCTATAGCATTGCGTCAATTTCAATAAAACATGAGAAAATTCTAAGTTCATACATATGAATAGGAAAATATCCCAAGCGACGCAAAAACATTCTACATATTTTAGCTTTTATAAATCCTAAGTAGGTGCAAAAATGATTTAGTGAGCGTTCGAAAAACAACAACTATAACAAAGTATTTTTCTTCTTTACTTCAATTAATGGAGAAATTAACTTACATGCGGTAAAGTCTTGTTTAAAAATTAATTGCCCTTATTCTTTTATAATGCTCGGTTAAATTCCTTTTAGAGTTTTACTCATTGTGTTTATTTTTTAAATATAAAGAGGGTACTTTAATTGAATCCTTTCTTTTCTGCAATCTTCAAAAATAAAGATAAACACTGTAAAAACATCGCCGACAATAAATTTAAAGCTGTTCCATTGAAAAATATCCTTTGAGCGCGCGTCCTTATTTGCTTTTTCTAGTATGAATGCGACTTTTATAAAACTTTGTAAGTCAAGTATGTTTATAGAGAGATTTCCGGGCAGAAAGCTATTATTATTTGTTTTGAAAAAGCGTCTATGAAAATAAAATGCAATGAAAGTAAATATACCCAGTTTATATTTTATTTTTATTGTTATTATAACGCATTAACCTAGAATAATAAAATATCAAGCCGTCTAGGTGTTCGATTGACATTATTACCTGGACGCTATAGTGCCTACTAAATTTTTCGAATCAACAATTCTCTAAGGTGAGGATTGCCTTCAATACGCGCAAAAAATCGAACTGCCTCCAACTATTTTCTTCATTTTTCCTTACCTGTTTTAAAATAATATTTTTATAGTACATTAACCAATCTGCGCGTACTTAACTGAAGTCTGTTGTGATACTGTAAACAAACTACGTAGGTATTATATCTATAATTTATTGTACATTTTAAAATCTGAAGTAATACATTTTGATAGAAAAGGCTTTTTAATTAAATTTATGGGAGTGCGAGGGTTACTTGTTTTGTTGGCGTTTTGAATGTACAATGCACAGTTTCACGATGATTATATTTTAGTTGTTAGTAAGCGCTGCTGTTGACATTTGGAAGTATGTTATTATACATGTTAAACACCAAACAATACAGTCCGTCAGGCAGTGTTTAATTACTGACCCGAAACTTTAAAATTAAACCTTCATTTTTATTCAGACATTATTATTATTTTATTCATGACTCATAGTGGTTTTGAAATGGCATCTAATATATTGGTGTAGGTAATCTATGATAAAACACGACTGATTCGTTTATGAAAATAAAACAATCTCTCTCCCTTCTGTTTTTTTTGATTTGCAAGCGCCATTTTAAAAATGTATATAGTATATTACTACCACAATTCTAACGAATTGAACAACACCTTACATGTTAAAATCCGTCCAGTCGTTTAGGCTGTAAGGCGTGCTGAAGAAATGGACACACATATTTGACCCTTCCCTTCTGGTCGCAGTCATTTAAAAGGAGAAATAACAATTATTTCTTTATTTATTCTTGGGGGAACATAATTTGGGTTATTCTGAATAAATTATCTTCGTAAATTGTGTCCTTAGTTCAACTTGATAAGTTGTAGCGTTTAAGTAACTCAGACACGGGTATAACTCGCGTATTCTATAGTCCAATAATGTAAAACAATATAGAACTACAAGTCCCTATAACGACACTATGACGTCAACGTAGTTATTTTTAAGTGTTTTGTTTGTCTCACTTCACAATTGATCTAATTCTTGTTTTTTGCTGCGTTCAATCTATCATTTCTTTTATTGTCTTTTTTTTATTTATTTATTAAAATAACAAAGCGCTTTGCTAATCGCCTTGTAAAATATGTAATCTCTTTTTCTTAATTGATTTCCGAAACAAATTTTGTATGAAAAAGTATAATAGATAAATATATAAAGCATACTTTTTTGTACGCGTCGTGCGTACAGACAACGTCTGTCAACACATTAGTACATAATTACATTTTTTATTATTACAACACAGGTATCTTTGTGCTAACCGTCCACATATCGCTATTATATGCATCGGATTCATAACGACCCGATGGCACAGGAGCTGTGGCAATTGTCTATTGTGCCGGAGAGTATTGTATTATCTATAGTATGTATTTACAAAAAAAGCATGCTTGGGTATGTCTTTCAGTTATCTAATGTCCATAGTACAAACTTTGCTTAGTTTGGGACTGTCATGTGTCGTGTGTACATGTCGTAAAGTAATTGTCCCTGAATATTTATTTATTATTATTTGTATAGAAAATATGTGTTCACGCACTCATATGATATTCTATACAAATAATAATAATACGTACGGATCCGATATGTGGACGGTCCGCTTATATGTCTAATTTGTTAAATACACCCATGTACGTAGCTTTGGTGCATTTTCAGTTGTTGTATGTAGCCTGCAAATTATTAGGATTATTTTTCATTTTCATTCCCAGAGAATTCGGAAAAGACACTGTCAATCCAAACTACAGGCAGGTAATTTTATTGGTGTGTTTTTCAAGCCGGCTTCGGAGTTAAATTGCCGGCAAATGCTGTTTTTATGCCAAAGGCATTTGAGCAAATTTAATACGGCTGAATATTCCAATTTTCCACATAAATGTATTATTTAAATTTGCGTATGTTTATATAGTTCATCTAATTTAAGAAGACCATGGTAAACTTTTTGTAAAATAAGATCTCCAAAAATCTTGTATGTCATCAAATTAGTCGTAGGGTGATGTCTACTTATGATCGATCGGTAATCGACGGTGCTCCACATATAAATCCCAATTAAAGTAACGAAAATTCTAACAGACAAATTTTGTAAACACCTCGAGTTTACTGTTACAAAAAAGTGCAAAACGTCTCCATCCATCCCAGTGTAATCAATTCAATTATCGCAGAAAAATTCATAACGTTTCTGCACTTATACATTCAAAGATTTTCTTACAAAATTAGCTCTTGCTATTTCATTCTGATGTCAAAAGCATTTAGTCCTTGTGGAAATAAATGGGTGCATATTATGTAGAACGTGATTCTTACTCGCGCTAATTTTGAGATCCCAAACTTTAGCTTGAGGTAAAAAAAAGCTAAAATCTTGACCTTTGATCCCGAATATGTGTCTTAGAACACTTAGGATTGGTGGGGACTTTAAGCACTATTTGTAATTGTAAATTGAAAGTCTCTACATAAATTTGGCTCTGTCGAAATTTGAACTATGATTTTTATGTCTAAATTGAACGGACTATATCTACATAAAAAAAAAATTCTTGATATTCTTTTAAGGAAGTACATAGTGTATAACTGACTATAAAAGGATGAGTCACAATCCAAACAGATACCACTCAAACTTACTTCATTGCCAAATCGTAGAAACTCTTACTAGAAGCGCTTAGGGATACGACTTTTGGTCCAAATTTTTACAAAGAAATTTATAAAATTTTGTGATATTTTTACTGGTACACAATTGATTGTTTGTTTAATTGTGGAACTTTTACCTTTTTGTGATTCGGGGTCTTTACTTCTGCCTTGTGCTTTTTATATCCCAATCTACCAGTATAATGTACTTGTTACCTAAACTGAAACGACGAGCTTGCAATGCTTTAATTAGAGTAATAATCCAGATTTATATTGATAAGACAACAGAACCAATCTACATTATTGCGAACAAAAAATAATTTCCTCTATCACAATCAAATAATCATAATAACACATTACACACTTTCAATTTACTTTTATTATTTCTCTTAATGGAATTGCAACCGACGTTACAATAGCTGAATGTTAAATATAATAAAAACACTGAATTCGATTATTGCGGGTTGCTTCATAAAATACTAGCGATCGACCCCGGGTTCGTACGAACTTTGTTATGGATGTTATACAGGGTTATTGGTAACTCGGCGTATTTCTTACAGGATGCGATAGAGGGCTTAAAATGCTTTAAAATAAACCACATTTACGTGCCGCGAAAATGTATAGTTCTCGAAATAGCTCAGCTTGATAAATATTACCACTTCGCACAGAACATCTAAGGTCTGGACTAATTTGATGTCTACTTTTTTGCTAACCTCGTTTGATTGAATTCCTCTCGTCTCCTCAACTCTTGAAAACATATTGACATTTATACCGTTTTTAAAAGCTTATAGAATGAGTTTTTTTTCCTAATAATTTGTACGATTAGTGTTATTCTAATTTTTAGTCGCGACGTCGTTTCTATTTCATCGTTTTTCGCGAAAGTTTTAAAGATGTAAGTATACATAGGGGCAGACAAGAGTTTGTTTTATATTATGTAGTGATTTAACTAGTTACACACTTCAATGAAATAATTACTAGTACATTTCAACAGGAGCACTTAATGCGACTTTATTTTATAAACGTGCATTCAAGATGGGTTTTAAGGTCATAAAACAATGGACTAATGACGTAATTGGACAGGTGGGTAACATTGGTAACACGACATCGGTTAATTGATCCGCCGTTATCGACGAGATTGACTTACGATTACCGCTTAGTGTTTGTTCAATGTGATAGTTACTTGCACACACTTATGAATGCATTGGTTGAACGAGCAAATATTGATGCCGTGTTTGCCTGAAAATGTTTGCCGTCAGTATTAATGTTAGTAATCATTCATGCTTGTTTTGTACTAAACGAGAACCCATTGACAATAATGAATTCTTTGTTCGATAAACTTATTTTCACATCCGCATTTAATTACATAGTTTGCAGAACAGTTTTTTAATTGCATGTATGGTAGTGTGTGCATTCATTTCATTATTTGCCGTGTCAATTCAAATGGTTAAAATACGCCTTCGGAAACCGCGTATAGCCTTATATTTCATTTTCGCTGTTTAACGCTATCAACTATTTCTATTACAAAGTTGGCAAGTCGTGGTTCTGACGTAGGTAAGTGCTTCTTTTCGCTCGCCAAAGTTTTATTCTCAACACGGGAACTGATGGAATTGATAACGGCGTTCGCTAGAAGTGTGAGAAGTCAACATAGCTTTAAACTCTCAATAACCTGTCTTAAGTGATTGTTCATGATGAGAAGCCGTTGCATTGCTAATTATTAACTTCAATGGATGGTTTCAAATACTGGTAGTTGTGTCGATTGAATGTGCAGTAAAGTGTGTCTTATCTCGATCGTAAAACTTGGACTTCTTTGTTTGACTGACTGCATTGTTCTTTCATTATAATCTGTAAAGAATATCACCACGTGGTAATCTTTCTTTTGAAGCGGAAGGCGTCGTTTTGAAGCGGTTTTAAACATCTTTTCGATGTAAATCGGATATGTTCTTTCATCTATGAAAAATCTATAATATTTGTATTGACTGAGTTAGTTAACATTGCAGACCTTAACGGCTTATAACATGATATTTGGACAGTAGCGTCCTCTTATGAGGTCTTATTAATAAGCGAAGCTAGGGAAAGATTGACGTAATACTGAAATTTAACGTAGAATTAATGAAACATGCTAAACATGAATTAAGAAACGAATACAGAATAAAAGTTACACCCACCCTTCATGGTTTAAGCTACATTTGTACTAGCTACATACTACTTACAGATAGTAAGGCATAAATATAGGTTTTTCCTTGTATTTTATGAATTTGCTCGTGCTTAGCTACTCATAGAAATACTAGGAATTATATAGTTACAGAGAATTTTTAAAATTTGCTATTTATACAAAAAATGCAACGACTTTTAAAAATATGTGAATTGTCAAATTAACCCTCATTGGAAAATGTTTATAGGACAGAGCGCAGCGCAAGAAAAATCGTCGCATCTTTAAATTATTCATGCAAATATTTTGAAAGTTTCTCTAGCTTGAGTTGGTTTGTTACCTCATAATTAGCTTTCTGTACACTACTGGTGTAAAAAGGTGATGTTATTCCGTGTTTATTAAAAACATTGATAATAAAGACATATCACTGTGTTACTTTTAAATAACGACTCCAAGAATAACATTAATAATGATAATAGCTCCCAGACCGATTTCGGCCATGGTGGCCAATCTCAACAGAGACTAGCCAGCTGCGCAGGAGATATTATAGTGCACAAGTGTACGCGCGAACTCTCTTTTCCTTTTACTCTCATAACCCGATGGGACGGCAGACCGACACGACCGGAGAGAGATCAGGCGCAGGACCGACGGCTTAACGTGCTCTCCGAGGCACGGGGGTGTTCCAACACCGCCAACTTCCAAACTCAGGGCTGTTATTATGATTTCTTTGTCAGAGAAATCCTAATAACATTTTTTTTTGGCCCCACCCGGGAATCGAACCCGGGACCCCTCGATCTGTAGTCAAAGATGCAACCACTAGACCGACGAGGCAGTTAAGAATAACATTAGATGACGTTACAATTAGTCAGTTTATATTATTAAGACTAATTATTTTTGTTATTCTGTTCCCAAGGCGATAAGGGCACAAAAGCTGTTTTCATTTAAATAAAAATTAATCAGTAAAACGTATAAAACCTAAGCTCAATAAGGGACACGACTTAATTTTTTTCCTCCCAAGGTGATAAATCGAGTATTTGAAGTTTGTTTTAAACAAACTACATAGTTTGACAGTTTTGAGGCTAACACGATGAAAATTAGTTTTCAGGTTCTAGATAATTAATATTAAATGCGTATTTCCACCGTGGTCCAAGGGGAGTAAAACAAGGGATGAAATTATGTCCCTCATTTCTTTCTTGTATGTTACATTACTATTATTCCCTTTGAGTATGGTGATTTGCAACTTGGATTTTCAAAGAAAATACAGTGAATAAAGCGAATGTATATCCTGTACATAATATTATGTACTATTGGTGCAATATCGACGTCGGAAGTGTGTACTAGTTACTGAAGAGGAAACCTTAGATATCAGCTGGAACAGTTTCGAATTGTGATTTAACTCCTTTGTTTGGCGTGCAATGCGCTCGAACGTCGCCTCAAGCGATTAAAATATTTCATATCTTATTTGCGGCCAGAGTTCAAGTGTGGCTTTCACAATACCTTTCAATGCATTGTGCTCGGTTCACAAAGGTTGAATTGGATTTGTATTATTGCGAATGGCTGGGGGATGAGGCAACTCAGGGAGCAAGTTAATACTTTGTTTAATAATAACTATGAGAAAAGTTCCACGGCTTTCTTTATACATCTAGTCATTGCTAATTAAGACTTTTGTCATTAATACACCGTAACGGTACTGCACTTTTGTTCTACATAGAAGTGATGATAAGGAATTAATTTACCTATAATAGGATTTTCTCAAACCTTAATAAGCTTTCACCTTCAAAATTTTAATTGAATTTTCACCTTCGCTAAAAATAGTTACAAATTTATGCATGCACTATTCAATACCTCGTTTGCCTATCAACTCTATCTGGAGAGTTTTTCGCTTCATTGGAAAATGTTTCGTTGTAGCGAGAACAAAAAGCATTGAACAGATATTCGGTGAGTTGAATCAATTATTTTGCACGTTTAGGCTTCGGACTATATTTAGAATTCCGTTGCATATAAATTTTTTAAAGCGTTGAAGTTTTCAGACGTGTGTTCGATTTGCCGTTTTAAAGCTCTTAACATTTAAGAGCTTTTCTTTTATATTAACTCTTTTTTTTGTTAAACATAGCGTTGGATACATATTCACACATTTGTTCACATTTTATTATATCAAATAATTAATCACGTAAAATGAACGCTTTTGTGAATTTGGTTCGGAACTCTGAATTTCTCCGCTTACCCCACCCAGGTGCTATTGCGTTTCGAGTAACGCAGTCAGGATTAGCTCAAGATCTAGTTCGGATTGAATGTCAAACGTCTAACACGTATCGTCTTCAATCCCACTGAGAACCTCAATCCCGTTTGAATATCAAGTATAATGTGTTCAGTAAAAATAAATACCCGAGTAATTGGATTGTGAAATTAGTTCATTCTCTTAAGTTCAAGTATGTACTATTAACTAGGTAGTTGTATCGTATCAGAGGCGCGGCGGTCTGGTGTCACGCTATTAGTTAGTGCAATTACGTGCGGCTTAACGTTTACCATGTTAGTGGTTTCAGTGTTTGCCCGACGCCTACACTTTATATATCAGCTGAAACAGGAAATTTTTGTTTCGTTTTGTTTATCAATGGGAGTTGTAAGATGTCGCAAGAGTTCCCCTACATCGCAATTAGCATATTTGTCGCCCTTGTTTATGCTTTTGCAATTTTACTCGAAAGCCAAGTTTTGGGAAGCAATTAAATACTTAATGATCACAATGAACTTTTATAAAAAATAATTTAGAGACGTAAGAATTGAAAAATTTTAAGTAATTAGGCTTTCGTATTGATACTCTTTGCTGCATGGCTGCGCGAAACACAAAGAATATTAATTCTAAATCTTTTCGCTTATATAAATCATTAGTTCGGCCATTATGCCGTCTTGACCTCAACGACCTAGAGACAAAAGTTTTCCTTCTTACACAAAAGGCTATGCTAACAAGTTTTATAAACGCCCGCAGCCCTTCTCTGGGTTGCCGGTTGAGATACTACACGTTTTGCTGTAGACTAGAATTCTTTTAACCCGATTATGGCAAAGCTCAAGAGATGCTCTTTGAGTACTATATTACACGCATTTGCATATGTATGATGTCTATTGCTTTTATTCATTATTCATAAACGTAAAATCAATATATTTTATTTGTAAAATAAGGTGGTTAAAATTCTAAAGAACTTGTAGCTATTTTATCCATATTCAATTTAATTTAATGATATCCTTAATTGGACAAGATATCTTAAATCAGGGTTCTCGTATAGTCATTTCTATTATGCCTAGCAACCGAAAATATTATGCGAAATGTCAACTTCATCTCGTCCTTATTACTCTCGCTGAAGACGAAATTTCAATTTGTTTACTTTATGACTGCTGTCAATAAATGATCCGCCAGATGGCCGCTTTTAAAACGGAAATTTTCAAGGAACAAGTTACCTAGCTCGTACATATTACGTAGGTCGCATTTGTTCGATGACATGATCATTGATTATAGCTTCGATTTAGGTCAGTATTTCCCGGGTTAGTATTTGAGGTAATGCCGAAAGTTTTAGGTGAGTTATTACTTATCAGGCGGCGCAAAGATGGGAGAAGGGAGGAGAGTTATAGGGGTGTATGTGTGACGTATATAGTATAACGAATTACAGAAAATACTATGTTTTTATTTTTTTGTCCTCTAAAGTTGATTAACAGTTCTGTAATTTTGATAAACAACTTCGATAACTTTTATCATACTTCAAGAGCATGGTTACATTTCAAATCTATCCCAGCAATAGAATATTAGAGAAAATCTTAATATAGTGTTTCATAGAATTAATATCCTGCCGACAGTATTGCTATTTGTTATGCAGTTCGCAATGTAAGTTAATATCGAAGGTATGTATGTCAAGTATTCTGATGGTATTGGATATGAATTGTTAGCGACATTCATGGCCGCGGCACTTCGAGGAAAGAAGCAAAGAGCGAACGATAGCCGGCGACAAGTTATAAGGTATTACGGCCTTATTTATTCGTTTTGCTGGAGGTGACGGCTTGTGGGTCAAGGTCTAACACGTGTTTAATATTCGAACTCAATTTGCTCGTGATTAGCTTGCGAATTGATGGTTAACAGGGAACGCCTCAGAGAAAGGCCACGGATTTACCCCAACATGTTTATTATCCAATAATATGTTTGTAACTCGTCTGACGTTTATTTTAGACGCAGTCGTCATTATTATTTCAAATACAGTATATTTTCTGAACATTGATCTTACAATAACTTTTTCATTTTTATTAATTATTGTTATTTTATGATTGTTGTTATGTAAATAAATCAATAGTTAACTGAATTCTAATATTCAGAGATTAGATGCAAATACAAAAGTGAATTTATTAGAAATTATTACTACAATATCGCTTCGCCTAATCAGAGCTTAACTCTCGGTTCTATGCTAATTCATAATTTTAGTATAACAATCAGCTTAATCACCGTCCTTGTAACACTAATGAACTGTATTACTTGAGTTCACGAAAACGCGAACAGAACTACAACTACATCGACTCAGCATAAAAGGGCTTTACGTTACAACAAGGCCAAAAACAATTTTAGCGTACGTATACAATATCGAATGATTGCTATTTTTATTAGATTGAAAGCAGACAGGTACTTATAAAACTCAAGTTTAACGTTCGAGTACTCTTTGCATCGCCGTGAGAGTATGGACGTAGCTCGTATCACGTCAATGCATAGCTGCAGAAAATTTATTCTGAATAAATGTAATGCTGTAACACGAGCTTAAGCATTTTTTACGTGTAATAGGACGAGCGCGAATTTACAGTCTTATTACTTAGTCATGACTCATGATATTGTCTTTGCATTGATTGCACTTTTTCATCATCACATAAAGAAGATGCCTACTATAATGTTTACTATGGAATAAATACTACTTCACTACGACACCTAAAAGAGAACCGCTGCATAATTAGGGAAACACAAATGCACTACACGATTGCTGAAAAGTTTATTTATTCGACTGTGTGAGGATTTTTCATGAACCTTCGCTATCAAGTTTTACTATTGTATGATATTTTCTTTATCAAAGAAGAAAAGGGTAAAGTCAACTTTAACTTTAGTAGGTATTTGGATTACTTGTCAGGTTAGGTATGTCTGTCTAATGCCAATCTTCTTGTAATATCTAAATATCTGCATGAGTTCATTTGAATCGTATCGTCAAGTTTAAGTGTGTTAGTTTAAGATACAAATGCATATGAGAGTGTCGGTTAGCATTTCTAGATCTTAAATTCCTAGTTAATTAATTTGCTATTCAATTATTACGAGCTATTAAAGCTTAACATGGATATGTTTGTGTGCAATGCTCGGTTGTTTGTGTGTGTACATAGTAATTGTGCACATATCGCATGCAATTAGGATCGTATTTGGTATCGCATAACAAAATTATGTTCTCAAAGGGATACCCATTATAGCGTTCGATTTAAATATAAACTCAATCGAAATGTCAAAGGTACATCTATTTAACAGAAATTGTTGGAAAGCATCGATAATCCATTCACTTTAATAGCTACAATTTATCTGTTTAAATATGTGGAAAAGCTTTAAGTTCTTGATCAATTTATTCGTTACGTGGAAATTGCACATTGTTATAGAGTATCTGATTACTATTCTAGCTATTATAATTAATCCACTGTCTTTTAAGAGAATATTTTTTCCTTTCTCGCGAAACGAAACGTGGATATAATAATGACAATTTTATCTCTGTATAATTTGAGAAATAGTAACATTCTTAGCTCTGAGACTACCCGTTATTACGACGTTTTATAATACCATCAATTCCCTGAAGAACTAATTTAATGGAAGTGTAAGATATTTCATTTTGTAAAGAAGATTGCAAGCTTTACTAGCGCTTTTTAAACAGCACCTACCATAACCACCGCAGTACCTAGCATTGCATTGCATTGATAAGTAACAAGTAGGTATATAATATAAGGTATTGGTAGATAGAGGGAGATAGCCCCTTTGTGTTTCTGTAATACATTGGCGGTGTAGACTGCTAACGAGCAGGATTGATCTAATCACATTACATGCTGTTCAAGTTCTCTGTCGATCTTTATTTATCAACCCCTATCAATACATGTGTACCTCATTTTATCTTTGTTTAAGACTTTCTTTACGATGATTTACCTTGTAAGAAACCAATTCCTTAGTGCTATCGAACTATTAATAAAATAAAATATAAATAATCAACGCTGGTAGAGTACATAATGATAACAGATATACAGGCTGAATTTTAAAAATGGGCTTTCAGGGCTAAAAACTATGAGGAATATAAAATGCTGAAAGTAGTCTCGAAGCCGATTTAGACGAAAATAAAAACTGCATCATTCCCTTTTTAAAAATGATGTAGTATCGAGCCAGGAATCGAACATGGATTGATAGTAATACTAATAAGAATAAATTTTTCCAAGGAAATGTCATAGGTAAATGTTATCCTGTATAATGAGGTTTTTAATTCACCCTGTATAATGGTTTGTTTCACAGAAAAGATATACCTTCGATTAGATTTAACACCTAATTTATTAACTTTCGTAGATTCTCTTAAATCTCATAATGTCGAACCTTTCTTTAGTTTAAGTTATCAAAGCAATACAATTTAGTTCCCAACTTGGATCGTTACCGAAATTTTTGCACTAACGTAGTTTATATCTTGTTTTATAAACTCTTTTATGGCGGCCTGTGTTCTCATATAATGTTGAGTGGTGATTTTATCTTCAGGCGAGCTTGCCAAGACAAGCGTATCTATTCCAATTTACCTTGAAGATACAAAGGTTTTATTTAGTGCAACATTTCAACTAAGGAAAGTTTTCAGGGATGGTATTGTCTGGATAGCATAAGTTGAAATTGTTACAATGTAAGACTGATAGCAAGTTTGGTTGTATTTACCCAAAACTCATCAAATTTAAGATCGTATACGATAGCAAGTGATTTTATTGCTAAGCTACGTTGTATTTATTGATGAAGGTCAATAGAACACAATGTAGCTTAATGCTTTGCTAGTTTAAGCAGCAGCTGAATGAGCACAACAATAATGAACATGAAAATTGTTTCCCAGCAACAATGATGATCGAAAAGGGATGAGATTCGTTTTACTTCACCGCAAATATAGGGAATTTATGTGCAAGTATCAACCCTTCCTCCCTAGCACGATGGCTCTTAAGTCTATAGTAATGTAATATACCAAACTCCGCGCGAGTCTCAAATTTACTTTCAACGAATCTTTATCACACATCACAAATCGAACATAGATACAATCTCTGATGTTCTTAAACAGACGTTCCAAATTTTCTCTGAAATAGAATATCTATTGTAAGTTTAATTTAAATTTAATATAAAATGTCATAGATTCGCGATATTTCTATTTAAAAATAGCGAACGGTGTGCTAGCTAGATATCGACCCCGATAAACCTCACCAACGTATATTGAAGTGACTGAAATCGACACTAAAATCTCCGTCGGCTCGAGCTTCGTATTCACGGTAACAGTTTATCCAGAGCTCATGAATAATGAATGCATGAATACATGAATTCCATAGGATACTTTACTACAATCAGAGAATGTTATGCGCCAATATTAATTTAAACTAAACGAGGCTTGAGAGTAAACAACTCTTTGCGCAACAATAATATCAATCTGTTGTAGGTAATCCCAAGAATTTAAACTAGTACGATAGTAATCTGCGATTAAATGAATTGTTATATAACTTGTCGATTTTATATACACCGAGCAGGTTTTCTAAGACTTCCACCGCGGTTCACCTCAAGGAGCTTTTACTTAATATTTTCATAGTCTTTAATCTTTCGAGTTTCTTGGTAATTATAATAAGTATAACATTCAAAACATATTATTTAAATGTGGACTTTTTCCAAAATTAAAACTAAAGTAGACTTTCAAAAACGAAGCTGACTGTTTTAATGAAGAAAGTAGTTGAAAGAAAATTAATAAATTGCATCTAAAGTGAAGTTTATAATTTGGGTAATTGAATTGGATACAAACAAGGACTTAGCACCGCCAAAATGAAAATATAACCTTAATTTGATATCATTGTCGCAGCTCCAGCTTCTGTTTTCAACTTATAATTAGTGTGGCACAAAATATTTCAGGCAAAATGTTTAAGCGTATATTTCTCATATGATTTTCATAATTTAACACTGGCGCCCTGCACTTCATTTAGTGTCGTGAAAACTGTATAAATCCGCCCTCGTTAAGAGATAATAGATATTACATTAATTACTCTCTCTGGTAACTTATGAATAAATGTACTTGCTTTATGATTTGATCTGTATTTTCGCATGAACATTAATTAGAATTTGATTTTAAACATGAATGAATAACAAAGGGACCAAAGTGTTTCGGCAAAATATTATTATTCAGTGTTGACTAATTAAAGTTGATTTAAATAAGAGGTGTTATAATTATGATTCAAGTGTTAATTAATAGCGACAATATTAACTTGTCCGTGGCATATAAGACATTGTTTAATATAAAATCTCTGTCATGAGCTTGATAATTATTTTCAATGCTATATTATTTGGAACGTTTTTACATCAAACCCACCTCAAGACAAAATGGGTGGTTGGAAGCTAAGGGGCGGGGGTTGATAAAATTGGATTATACTGGGCCACGTCACCGGCGACAGTTAGTATTGGTTCAGTAAAATGTTACCTTTTAATTAAAATAGACTAAAAACAGAGGTGCTTTTAGCAAGATTCACTATCACACATGCACTCTAAATGCTCTTCTAACAATTGGAATACACTTTGAGTATTTGCTGCTAGAGAATATAAGATACGAGTATTTAAATTTTCAATATTTGAATACTATCTTGACAATAAAGTATAACCTTTGTGAATTGTGCATCACGTAGTTTTATTCCGAGAGCTATAGCCATTTAGACAAAACTGCAGAACTGACCGAAGAGTACCGGGACTTTTTTTCTAGTCCTGGCTGGTGGAAAGTCCCTCCAAAAGGCTTAGGCCAGAATACTATTTTTTTTTTGCTATAAATAATACACAGTAAAATTTCAAGTTGCCACAAAATATTTTTATTTACATTTTTGCAAAATATATTGGACGCGCCTGGTAATGTAAAACACCCAACTAAATCGTCTGGCTTATTTTTTTTCTATTATTTAAACATTAAACAACATTTTAAAAATTGCATGTTGCTCATATATTAAATTATTTATATAAAAAAAAATTATATTTTTAAAATTATCGGGGTTTACCCAGTTCTCGGACCATTTTCTAAGGAAGAAAAATAGTTATAAAGTCTATTAAACTTTTTAATACATCAATTAATAACCAAGAAATATGCATAATATTAGTATAGATTCTAAATGATATTGATTCACACCCAAGCTGCATTTTGGTTTGCTTGCCGTCTAAATTTAGCTCTGTACCGAAATATTTCGTATATGTGAAATCAATAATTTCAAGCAAGTAATTATTCGTTGTACGTTAAATCGTAGTAATATTTTGCCAATTATTCTGATGCATTCTACCGTACGTTCAACTTTTCTGTTTTCAAATATGGGCAAAAGTTCTTGATTTTTATTTCGATTTATTGCGCTTAAATTGTACTCACATCTTTCGTTATTTTACAAGAATCGTTCTCTTAATATATTTATATTAATTACAATGGTTTTATTTTATTTATAAATTTATTTTATAATTATAATGATTTTGACCGTGTATACGGATGTGACGATACAAGTCTCTATTGACTTAACGCGTAGTATTTCACATATATGTATATTTTGTGTGTCTTCTTAAACAGTAATACAACAGTGTAAAATGCATTCATTTTATGATAAAGAAGTATATACTCTTTTACCCTTACATAATTAATAACTTCTCTTGTTTGTTTTCCATTGCTCCTCTCTTCAACCCTTTTAAAGAAGGCGCTATTAAGTTTGTAATTACCTTAGACCAGTCCACTCACTAAATTGCAACGATTACTTGTGACGGCTAGTTGGGACGTGACCTGCAATTCTACGGTGTCGACCTCAATTGTAAGGCAGCCTCTACGTGGATCTAATACCAATTTGTTGCGAATTTGTACGATCACCTCAGTTTTATTTAATATATTATACTACACGTCTTTGTACGGTTAATAGAATGTCACGAAAGTCTTTGAATAAGACTTTTATGTTATCTACACGTTCGGTCCTTAAAATAAGAAACGTAGCCTTAGATTAAGATACATTACATTGGTCACATTTATTGTGTGATGTAACAATAATGTTTACGATAAATCTGATGTCCGAATAAACATATTGTTGTTTAACGAGTCGTTGTTAGTCGTGGCTCCCCTCGCAGTGCAGACCGTCGGTTTCCTTCCGCTCCGGTTTCATTCAGCATCCAGTCATCGCTGACAACTTCTTTCACTATCTCTAGCCTATAATCTAAATCTATATTACGAGCAACGACACAAAGTTATTGAAATGCAATTTAATTAATTTTCCGTCAAGTCTAGAGAGCTTGAAAGTTATTCATCCGCAAGTAATTTTATAATCGCATACTCGATTTGAATTCCTTTCTCAATTAAGCGCTGTAACTGCATTTTATTGCGTCCTTTTTCATCAATAAATAAAATTTTCGTTGCTCGATATTATAAAGAGACCTAATTTGATACGAGATCTCGGAGCGCCGATAACGTGAACAAACTTTAATTACGTTATGTTACGGTAAGCCAGTAATAATCACGTGCGCTACAAGGATCTCACTGAGGCTCTTCTTAAGGATAATGTTATTCGGTTATTATACTTCGCATAATGGAATGTTAGCCGCTTGGTTAAAACTAAAATTCTTGTTACGTCGCGTCGTCCACATTTTAGCTATTTAATTTAAGGAACATCGAAACACTCGCAAGATCCAAATACAAATATAATATAAAAGAATGCGGCATTTTGAATTCTATGAAGTAATCAGATGATGCCTTCCTATTACTCTGTACTATTTCAGTCGTTCGCAACCCAACTGTTTAATGTATATAAATCACTTAAGCTATTTATTGCGTATCGTCAGAAAAGGCGTCTGAAAATAACCGTTCACGTATCGTTTGTATGACGTAGCCTGATCGTCGATAGCCGCAGCTGTGTCGGCCGTAGGTGTCGACGTGTTGGATATTCGTGAGGACGATGTGATTGACTGTAATTCGATTTGCTGGAAGCTGTCCGCGTCGGCTGCATTCAGGTCAAATTGTTCCACTCTCACCCCTTATGATACCTTTACGTTGATTGCCTTTGTGCAACTACCTTTTTGTACGTGGTATTTTAAATGCAGCTTAATGAATTATGTTCGATATAAAGGTTGAAATAATAGTATCTACATATTTGAAATTTTCAATTCGGAACGTGATCTTTGAACTAATTAACATCTGATCAGCCTGATCTACTATGAAAATATTAAGAAAATTATTACACCGTCTAAAGCTAAGAAGATATTATTGTATGTCAATATCTAAGTCTCAAAGCGTGACCCCTCGAATAGAAAATTAATTAAATAGACGTTTCAAGCACAAGCTTCAAAGCTAATCTGGTGCTTTATGCTGTTGTTATTTATTTATTAACATTGAAAACGAGATCCATATCGATTGAATGTTGAAATTTTAAAGTACTTGCCTGAATAGTCATCTGTGAATGCAGTTCATAAACTATATGTAGGTATATCTAGATTCTAGCGTTTTATTACTATCGCTGATAGTACTTGAAGCTGTAGTTTATCGACGATAATTTAATTTGATTTAATAAAGATACCATGACCGTGCATTATTTATAAAGAGGCGGCGGTAATCGTGTTCTACTTTATTGAATTTCCTTTCCACATCATCGAGGCACGACTTCATTAGGTAGATGTTAACTATATTAACGAATGAGCACCTTCCTTGCGAATAAAACCTTAGATAATGGTTATTTTTTGCAATAAAATTGCGTATGTACTATCCCACAAAAAATATACTTTTTAAATATTATGGATAAAGTGTCCATTTAATAGAATGCCTCGGTGTCGTTGAAAGGAAAATGAAATTTCGTTTCAGCGTTGAGGGAATATCGCAAATAGGATTTCGTGCTGTCAAAGCCTCTTAGCTGCGAAAAATGTTGTTTGAACACGGACACCATTTACTAGCAGATTCAATGTTTCCGCTTCTCTTTATTTCCAGGGATCAGGTTGGTGATTAGGTGTATAGTATTGTCTTATTGTAGGTAGAACTTTTGTAACATTGTTATTGTAAGCCCCAATACGATTTATTCTGAAGGTACTATTAAAAACTTGATTAAAATACATAAAGGAAAATACAATGATCTACAAAGCTCTGTTATTAGTAAAACGTTTACACATCGAGTTAGTCACTACTGTATTGAAGGATTGAATGAATGAATATGCAAAGAGCCGTGCGAGATGTCGTTAGTATCGGAAAATAATTTGAGTTTTCTCATATTTTCATGTATTCTATTGCGTTAAACCGATTTGTTAGTATTTTTGTAACAGCTATAAGACATTGTAACTTGACCTTCATTTAAAGAACACTAATAATTCTCTTACCGCGCGGAACTTCATTGTATGAAACGTAGGTACAAAATTTAATTAGAGCTAACATTACATCTATCTTACAATTCAAACTTATTTAGCGTCTTTTGTACGATCTATAAAACTCTTTAGCATGAGTTGATTTAATAAAAGTTACCGCCTTAACTAGATTTTGATTTGCGATGTTAATTCTACCACGCCGGAACATTTTTTATTATAAATTATTCGATTTAGAAAGGATAGTGAATGAAATAAGTGCAACAATTAATAAAAGTTCAATAAAGGTGTTATCATGTCACGTATTGGGAGCGTGGGCGTCGATGCCAAGGACCCTAAGCCCTCGCCACTTTTTATCTTTATCGCCACTCCGTCCGTGACATTTCCACGCCCTAAGTCAGCCGCGTCAAATGTGCCATCAATACTTCACTTCCAATTGTGAAGAGAAAGTCGTAAATCAGCACTACTTTAGAAGCCGATGTCATATTCGGACGCTTGTATATATCATTTTCCAACTTCGTGCTCGCGAAATCGGATGTGATATAATTTACTTTTATTCGCTGCCAGGGTACTACTTTGACCTTAGCGAGACGTATATATTATGAATAACAAATAGGTTAATAGCAGGTTGTATGCGAGCGTTGAGGTTATAATAAGAAATAGGCCAGCATTGTTTCGCACACAATGCTTACCCGCAATCGATTCTTTTATCATTTTTAAAATGTATTTATAAAAAATTCACAGGCATTCAGCATTATATGAAAGGTAAATGCGGTTGCAGATACAGCGGATAAATTCTTATTGGCAGGCGAATACGTCAATTTATAACGCAGGTTATGCCTCGCGGTTATCGTTTGTATTTACCAGTGTGATAAGTCTATTTGGCGCAAATAAACGTGTTGTATGAGTATAATATTGTATTTCGATTAAATGATTATTCTATTTGGTTTAAAATACGATGTCTTATAACATTAATAAGGAGTGTGTGCGGTAACAATGTAGGGATGATTAATTTAACGGCAAGTGTTTATAAGCACCTGCGTACGCTCTATTTCATAGCGTCTTCGACCTAAGTTTCTAACCATAACTTAAATTTGCGTATCTGTAAACTGAAGGTTCGAAAGTGGTAGTTACGTTTTTAAATATTTTATTTTGAATTTTGACCTGTTTTACTGGATGTTCAACTGAATATAAACTTAAATATTGTTAAGATTAGCAGTATCACAAAATCAAAATTTATTTCCGAAATACTTCTTACAAATTGAAATTACCATCTTTTCCTCTCCTTATTTTCTAAATTCGGGCCTCATTACTGTGTCTAATTGAGTTGCTAATAACCACAGAATTTTCCTTGTTTCAGGATACAAAATGGGCTGCTTCGTTAGTAAGGATAAACTTACAAAGGAAGACATGGACTTCCTCAAAACTCACACGTCATACGATGAGACTACCATTAAGGAGTGGTACAAAGGTTTTAAGGTATAACTTTAGTTTTCCCCAGTAAAATATTTGTGTACTAAAATCTAATGCTGTATGAAATATCTTAATTTCTTTTTTACTGTTTTACAGCAAGACTGTCCTAACGGGCGACTGACGCCGGCGAAATTTGTGGATATGTACAAGATGTTCTTCCCCTCAGGGAACGCGGTCGAATTCTGCGATCACGTATTCCGCACATTCGACATGGACAAAAATGGATATATAGACTTCAAGGTAACTTAAACAAAAGGTGTACATTGTAAGACGTGTTTATGCTTTGCTGCGAATATTTTTATGTAACACAAGCTAGTGCGAATTTTAAATATGCGCCCTGAATTGCGAATGAATACGTTCATAACATTGTCTAAGCTTACAATAAGCCAACGTCCCCTGTTTGCATTGTTGGAAAGTAAGCTTGTGTTGGTACACGCCGGTGTTTGCATTGTTATAGGAATTCCTGCAGGCGATTCATGTTACGTCTAGCGGAACCCCAGAAGAGAAGCTTAAGTGGGCTTTCCGCATGTACGACGTGGATGGAAATGGGGTGATCGATATTCAGGAGATGACTAAAATAGTTCAGGTATGCATAGTGTATTCTTTAGCACGGGGGCACTATTACTTTTTATCTTATGTCGCTTAGTTTTATAATGTCCCGAGTTTTAATTATAAAATAAATAGATGCAATCTTCAGTTTATGATCGGTTAACTTTTATATTGTCTTTTTAGATATTTTACCACACAATTTTTAATTGTTTACACTATTCATTTTAAAATATAATAGAATCTAATTATTTTCTTCTATAAATTGTAAATTTTAATCTTTTCATGCATTAACTGCGTTCATTTAATAATTACTTTAATATTATAGTATTATTTAATGTTATTAACTATTCTTTGTGCACACATTTCAGGCAATTTACGACATGTTAGGTGCCTGTTCAAGTAACAGGCCAGCCGATTCCGCCGAGGAGCGCGCTAAGAACATCTTCGCTAAAATGGACGAGAACAACGACGGGCAACTCACGCAAGAGGAGTTCCTCAAGGGATGTCTTCAGGACGAGGAACTCTCCAAAATGCTAGCTCCTTAAGCGCGCCGGATTTAACTCGTCAGCTCACCTTCACCTATATGTTGTGTACACGATAACCCGACGGCGTCGATCGTAGTCCCTTAGCGTTTCGATTCCATTTTGAATCCCAAATTGGCTGTTGGAAAACTGCCTCGCAAAATGTTTCCTACCATTTCAGATGAGTGCCGACTATTGATTGGTGACCTCAATCCTGTCTCATTACATGTACAAAAGTTTTAATAAGGTCGAGCCTACGCCGACTCGCGTTTCAATGCTCGCTCGGCGTATTGCCGTCTCTGTATCGGGCAGCTTTATTTATACGCAAATTATTATTATTATTAGTGCCAACAGGCTTTTACACGTCCAAGTCGAATGTCTTTCTTTCAAGCTTCCGATTTTTGATAATTTTTTAGGTATTGTCGTGCTTAATATTAAATAATAATCAATTTTTTCAATAGCATTTGTCGCTGTCGGATTGTCTATTTTATTGTAAGTGTTGTATCCGAACCATCCATAATTAGGCAATTACTCCCCCAGAAAATTTTGTCTGATATACAAGTACGTACGATTATAATGTACTGCACAAAATATATGTCAATCCTAATTTAATTACTAGAGTTACCTTTAGCATAATATAAGCAGAATCGATGAGATTTGGGCGAATATTCATCTTATGAGTCTGAAAGGACCTTGCGATGCAATTATTAGGCAGATCTTATACAAATATAAGATTTTTTTATGAAGTACTCAACTACGAAATAGTAACGTTCCTCTTTATCTTTGAGAATGCAGTTACTGGTAACACGAGGTTTGAAGGTTTGATGAATACGCGTTTAGAGCTTACGATTAAATATAAATTCGGCATTCATATATCGCATTGGGAATTATTAGTAGTAAGATGAAACTACGCGGAGAAGTAAACGATGTTGCTAAAGTTTCGATACTTCATGAACAAATCACTTATGGCAATGCCTAATATTAATCGGGCCCATATTCGATTGCAAGGCGATCTGATCTATTCTGTATTAATATAAGAGTAATTAGTAATTTACATTAAATGCATAATACATTCAATCGATATCGGTGTTGTACTTCTTAGATCGACGTTACTTGTATAAGGTATTCTATATAGTCTTACGTAGGCTTTTCTTACTGTCCGTGTCGAAGCCGAATAACTAAGCTTCCATTTCTTTCAAAGTATCCCATTTCTTTCCTCTTCCTACTGTGCCTTCTAGTCCATTTGTAAATAGTTTTTTTCATTCATTTCGTCTTCCTAGTTTTAAGCTTTCGTTTCTGTACATTTTGTTTTGACATAACATCCTCTTTTATGGAAATTGTAACAGAACCAATAATTTAGTGTAACCTAGTCCTTACTTGTATAGTTTAGTGTACATTTTTTTATTGAAAATAATAATTATTAGTTTGTGTCGATTGACCCAAACGTAACATCACGGTCGAAAAACAACATTTATTTAGTTTTCGGTACACTGTGCAATTTATACTTGAAATCAATACATATTGATTTTTTGAAACAATGTTTTTTATATCAAGCCCCTTATGATGTTTCTGTTTTAGTTATGCCTTTCTTGTTTATTTTTAAAAGCATTTTTTAGAAATGTTACATATAATTATCGTTATTTATTTTCAATAGTATACCGGAAACTAAATTTAAAGATATTTAAGTACATTCCACATTTGATACCATTTCAATTAACATAAAGTAAGCTAAAACAATGTATAGACAAAATATTTTATTTGTATATCAAACATGTTCCAACAATTAAGTTGATATTACGGCCTTGATTGCATTTATTCATCATACATTAATTTATTATCTTTTTGACATCACTTAACGTAATAAATTGTAATTTATAATGAACAAGACTAATTAATGTCAGTATTAAATAAAGTTAACCACTTAAACATAAATGTAATGTATCAAATACTTAAATATTGTTTAGTGAACGGCATATATTTACTTAAGTTATTCAGTTGTTTAAACGATGCTTGGCTGGAAAGACAACGAGTGATACAAAATTAACCTAAGGAGGGATCAAAGTAATCAATTGTTCTTGTATATAGTTAGACAGGGTGACGTTAAACATATCAGCAAAAGGAGTTCAGTGATGCCCAACCTTCAACCAAAAAATATATAGGTACAGAACTCATTCTCATATATGTACTACACTTTTCACACCTATCCATAATGCACACAGACACAAACGTATGATATTACGTGTCAAACTGTACCGATGTCGCCTGAGATTTCGTGTGGGTGAAAGGTGTATATGTGTGCGTTGCTCGAGCACTTAGTATGGTGTTTGACTTCTGTACTTATCTATTTTATGCTTCAACCTTGTGTGTGTTTGACAGGCGTAGCTAGTTATACAGAGCGATGGCGAAACAACTGTTTAGCAAGCTATTTAAGACCTAACATAAAATAGTTACAGGTGTAACTAGGCAAGGTCATACGTGCGTTTTCTTTATTTGTGTATCGCCTAGCTTTCTAAATAAAAATGATAATTAAAATCGAAACATAAAGCACAATTTTAAAGTAAAATTAAAACGGTCGTAATACTAGTTTGTTAGTTTAATGCGCTTATGTAATAATATTCTTATTTTTGACGCTTAATCTTGCACAAAATTAAACAACCTTAATGGGTTCTGTCAAATGCGGAAATTGTTTTCATTACTTCCATTTTTACAAGTTTTCTATGAACTGAAGAAACTTCCATTGTTCAATGTATTTATTAAGAAAAGGAATTGTATTAGTTTTAATCATTTGTTATATCTCGAATTTTTATGGTTATTATTATTATTTATATTCCATATCGAATATAGTGCTGTCTATTTATTGTTTAATTATATTCATTACCAAAGACATTATTTCAGATATTGTTTTATGTATTTCTATCAGATTTTTATATTCTTGCATTATTATTTGGACTCTCTAACTAAAGTCATATATTTTATATCACTTTTCTAAATATTATAAATAAGAAAATAATTATTTTATAATAATCTCGGTCTATCTGCGTTTTAGCACTACTAACGTACATTCCTCCTTTTCTAAACTTTTATAATATTCATGTACGAATATACTTAATAGCACATTGATAATAATTACATTTTTTATTTGTATGTATTAGTTGTTAAGGAATCATAAATTTCTATTGTAGTTGATAGAAGTTTCAAGCACAATTCTTTTATACTCCTATATTATTTATGTAGTACGTGTCATAGAATAGAAGTACTATAAGGTTAACATGTACTAGAGAAGTCACAGGCTTGTTGTATGTTCCAAGAACCATTCTTACATAAAGATTTACGCTATCGGAGCATTGATATCCCGAAAAGTGTTTGGTACTCAGCCATTATACACGCACACTAAGAATGGTTCTTTACGATTTTAGATCTCGTTTGTACTTTTCGTGTCGAAATAGTCTCTAATATATTTCACTGTCTTACAAGAACATCGTAGAACATGTTAATTTTTGTCATTGTCACTTGATAATTTAAATATCATAATTATTGAAAATATTTAATACGCGATTGTAACCCTTGAAAAATTAGTAATGTAACCATACTTTGTGAGCGAGCTGTCAATTTGTAACACAGAGCTATTTAATAAATTATTTACTAGGTGACAATGTTTTGGTAAAGTTGTAGCTAAATGATGAAGATGCATAACATCTCTGAGAAATGGCAATTTTATTGAATATTACTGCAACGGCTTCGTCATGTAGCTAAAATGGATATTTACTTAACATATTTTGTATTTCATAAGATGTCTTGACAAAACTATAGGCACATACTTCCAATGAATCTCTAAGTCTGAAACCTATTATTTATTTAATGATTCACTCGCGGTGTTGTAGGATTTTTCTTACTGGCGTCATTAGTGTAATAGGCACGTCTAAGATGGAAACGACCATCGTTCATCAACAATTCTCTATGTATTTCTAAGAATACATATTTTTAATGATTCACGTTTTGCCTATTCATGTATAATATACAAATTATAAAAATAGATCTTGGTTTCTGTCACAACCGCTTTCCACCCTATACGTTTTTCCAAATTTACTTTCTAATTAAATCGTACAATTTCAATGCAAGTATGACCGATAAGGTACATTTTATTCTATAATGAGAAAGGTTTGTAGTCGAAAAATGATCAGTTTACAGAACAACGGAAATCGTGGTGAGCTTAATTTATTTTTAATCTGATAGTATAATGTATGATAATGTTTTTATTTTAGGGCACAATATTTGGCTTCTACTAACTAAAAGACGAGAAAGTTAATTAACTCTTTGATTATATCCGCCGATTAGAAACAGTTTTTCAATATGGGGAAACAAAATAGCAAGCTTAAACCTGAGGTTCTGGAAGATCTGAAACAGAACACTGAATTTTCAGGTAAAGCGAAATAACATTAGCTTTTATCACATGTAAGATATTTTTTTCCTGAGTTTACTGGTTCAGAGATTTATTTCAGCTTTATTTGTTTGACCACGAATTCAGAAATTTAAAGTTATCATATATAAGTTAATGATATTATGTTACATACAATTTCAGATGCAGAGATACAAGAATGGTACAAAGGATTCTTGAAAGATTGTCCTAGTGGTCATTTGTCTGTTGAGGAATTCAAGAAAATATACGGAAACTTTTTTCCATATGGAGATGCAAGCAAGGTAAGATTCCGCGTGCAGGTTAACTAGCATTGGTTAATTCCACGTATCTGCATTATACGAAATTCATACGAGAAGGTATCTTATTTTTTCCAGTGTAAATATTATTTTTTTCCAGTGTAAATATTATTATAATTGATGTTTTGTATGATTGTTAGTATAGATTGCCAGTTACAAATATTCGTTAATTATTACGAATATTTGTAACGGGCAATCCACTTACGTATGTCAGTTATGCGGAACTGTCCAATGCTAATTACGCTGATATGCATGTATGCTGAAGATATCTTAATTAATATTATCGATAGCGATATGTTACTTAGATAAATGAAATATATATCAAATCTTTTTATGCCTTGCTTAATTTTTTTTTGTGTTGCTTACGTAATTTCTTCTTAAAATATATTTGTCTACAGTTTGCTGAACATGTATTTCGAACGTTTGACGCGAACGGCGACGGGACGATCGATTTTCGAGAGTTCTTGTGCGCGCTGAGTGTGACGTCACGCGGCAAATTGGAGCAGAAACTCAAATGGGCATTCTCTATGTACGATCTGGATGGAAATGGATATATTTCTCGACAGGAAATGCTGGAGATTGTTACAGTACGTATTGTAATATGAGGTTACTTGTTATATTATCTATGATATCTATTTGTAGTGTAGTCCTCTAGCTGCTCAAATAAATGTGTTGAATTTAATTTTGATCGATATTCTTTACTTTGAACTTTCATCGAAATTCTTTATTAAATAAAACAACTAAAAACTAATAAAAATGTCCTGAAAATTCATTTCTGATACGATTTTGTATTGGTCTGAAAAAAAAAGAATTTCTCTCTTTAGCGCTTGTAATTATAAACTTAACATTTCAGGCCATCTATAAAATGGTCGGTTCCGTTATGAAGATGCCCGAAGACGAGTCTACGCCCGAGAAACGAACGGACAAAATATTCCGACAAATGGATAGAAATAAGGATGGCAAATTATCGCTAGAAGAGTTCATAGAGGGCGCTAAGAGCGACCCGTCCATCGTCCGGCTCCTCCAATGCGACCCTCAGTCACAGTGATACCTCAAATATTAACCTTTCCGACCGAGCGTACCAATATCTCGGTCACCATGCTAAGCAAAAATCTATTGTAAATTATCACTTACATGCTTGTAAGAGCTAGTGCGCGGCGTAAAGCATTACTGCATATAAAATCTTCTACGACCATTGTCCTGCTGCTTGGCTGTCAACGTATTCTTCCTTTTTTGTGTTCGCGGAAAAAGCCTGATTTATTCATATCTTACTTTAGGTAATGTGAAGTAATGTAATTTACGTATTACACTGTATTATATATATTTTTTGCGATTCGGATATGATGCAAAAGCATTTTTTCTTAGTCTTTATTTATAGCTGATTATAACCCAAGTAATTGCGATCTGAAATAGTCTGATAAAGATTCTGAATTTAGTGGTATAATGTTGGCAATTGATGTCACGGGATCAAATATACAATGGTGCATGTTAAGTGTGGATCCATGTCTTCGTAGCGTCGCTTTAGCGTTGTCCCTGAATCGCATACCATATCTCGATACTTATACATATATCATTAGACTTTTTATTATTAAGGATAACTAAGTAAAAGACAACCACACATCAGGACAAAGGATATGTGACTATATTTAATGTGTTTTCCCAATTATTATTGTAGTTAGGATAGTAATACCATTTTGTCCACATTAAGCGGTCTAAAATTGGGTTGAAAGCCCGCATTATTGAACGCAGCTTGACTTTCGGTCCGTTCAATCGTAATGTTATTTTCGATATTTCTTGAATTATGACGGAATTTTAAAATAAATTCGTTAGTCTGTATATTATAGCGAGATATTCGGCGAAGAATTTACACTACGCTCGAAATACGACTAGGTTTTATTTATCGGTATTTACATTTGAGTGCTCACATATACACAATATTACACATTTAATCGTAATCTTATGTTATATTTCGACGGTTGTTGAAGCCGTTAGACATTGCACGAGTTATACGATTACATAATTATATCAAAACAAAAATCTGCAAAAATACATATATTTTAACGTAGCCTGCGGCCCTTTATTATATGAGTATTTATTGTTCTACCGTTGTTGATACATTCATATGGATTTTCAGAATAATTTTACCACGACAATAAAATTTTTAATTCGTAGAATGCATACGAGTTACAGATTTTATATATTATTTTATTATTCAGGTACAGATTTGTATCTATCGTTCCTTTATTGTCTGAAATTATTATGCGTAATATGAGTGCATGAACAGTATCTTCAAAAATATTTGACAATATATCGATGCTGTGTTATCATATTTTTCAGTTAATATAGGAGCTATATTTATTTCGGTGTTATCATTAACAGCCAGTTAGAAGTTATGATGAATTTAGTATTATTTTTGCACATTTTAGTATTGTTTTATATTCTAAGAATGAAAATTACACATATTGCTATCATCACATTATGTATAATCCGCTATTTACTCTGCGCATGGAACCAGTGCGCGGTTACACTAGTGACTTCGTTTCAATGTAGATATGCGTGTTCTTTTCTTAGATTAACTTTAAAATTCACAACGCCCATTATTTATATAAAATTTTCACTTTTATTTTTATCCTCATTAAGGCATGCTAACTGATTTGTAGTGAATGCTATCCATGGATCTGAATTTAGAAATCTGGTTAAACTACGCGTTCAACTTGCTTAGTCCTTATGGTCTATATAATGAATTATATAGTCTTCAAAAGAGTGCCTGGTATTAACGCAATACCAACATTACCATTTATATAACATTAGGCATCAGAATAACATTTATTATTATACATTATTTAGGATATAATCAAATTCTTCTACACAACGTGGATATACATGCAACAAAGCACGTTTATTATAAAACTGTTAAATATTCGTTAATTGAATAGAAAAGTTCAATCGCGTAGCTGATATTATAAGGCTTAGTTTTAATGCGTTAAAATCTAATCACGAGTCAGCCTGAGTATTAATCGATTATTTGTAATTTGATTTGTAAGAATATTGCGTACTATAAGTTTTATAAATATATGTTAAGAATGGCAAAAGTGAATCGACGAACGAATCGTGAAGGAATCGTGCAAAGCTTAATGTCGGAAGGCCTTGTCGGCGAGATTCGCGAAAGATGTACATTGATTTGTAGTTTACAGATCGTGTGGACGTACAAACCTTGTACACGGTGAAATATCTAAAGGATCAATAGTTTAAATGAAAGGTATTTTTGAACGGTTGTTAGTTTCGTAGGTATAGACATAATGACATCCTGTGTTTTTGAAGCTTTGATGCCGATAATATATTCTAAATTAATATGATAGCCATTTTAAATATACGAAAAACAACAATTTTTATATCCGTGGTTTTTAGTAAGAAAATAATTAATCTTCCTGGTCGTAAAAACAAATAAAAAATTTCCTCCTTCTTGTATCGCTTTTGAATAAATCATAACGATCTTATTGTATTGAAATATATTTATCGAATAAGAGTGATTACATTCTCTTAATGTTTATTGATGAAAGACAATTAATAAGTAATATCTTGCTATAACTAGGATGTATTGATTAATTTTATTTAGGTATATTTTAAAACGATGACCAGACGATTTGATATGTGTACGGATATATCTTCAAAATTAACAGTAATAACATAAAAATGTAACAATTATTATGTGCTTATAATGACTATAACTGTTTTTAAAAATATTTTCCATTATTTATATGCCGTTCCTTTTGCTTTTAACCGCCTTAATATGATATATTTCAATAATTAAATAAATCCATGTCATCGCTAACTTCAATGCTTCTAGTAATGACTCGGCCTGGCTATGGTTAAGTACGCGGTGCGCAATGCTGGTTGTAGTCGAAATATGTAACTTATCATTTTTGATTTATACATATTTATATTTATTTAGGACTCTCTACACATATGTAGTTGCATTTCAAAGGTTTTTATTTTCGAAAACTCTGTTTAATTTATATTAAAAGTACTTAAACTGTTTTTTGTGTGTCTTTCCAATCTATAATAGGCCAGAATGCGAATGGAAGTGCTCGCGTATGTATTGTAAAGCTGTTTTTGAAATATGTCCTTACAAAATATATACGAGCTTATGTTATAGTACTGTTCATGTATAGATTGTAATAACTTTGTAAAAAAGATATTTACAACTTATGTGATCAGTTTCATATACTTGTGTTCTGGCCTATTATAGATTGTAAAAACGCGTTTTTTGTGTGTGTTTTTTTAAAGCTTGACTTATTTAATATCAATTGTGTAATATCGAACTATTATATTACTAATAAAAATTTATATTTGCTTTCATAATCAATATAGCTAGTAACCGTATATTATAATAGGTTTTTTAATTGCTATTATTAATGTATATTTTATTTAATCATTATATTAATCTGTTATGCACAATTTGGTTTTCCGCACAACTAATATAATTATTCCTGTGGAGGTCATTCATAAGTTTAGTGCTGGTCAGTTTTATTTTAATAAAAATAAAGTGGTTTAAACGATGCATATGTAATTCGATTCAACGAAACTATCTATCTAAATAGAAACCTCCAATTTGTAGCCTGTAAGGTAATACCTGTTAGGACCGCGAATTATGACACTTTCGTAATCGTTTTCTTTATAGATTAAGTGACATTATTTTGTTCTAAACTTGTTAGTGAAATGAATACAATTTTTTGTCGGCAGAATCACAAGTAAATGAAATTATTTTTAAATAAAAAAGGCCATAATGTCTCATACGCTAAAAACTCAATTAATCGTTTTTCGCGATTTTCTAAGAAATGGGACGTATTCGTTATTAGACATAAGTTTTAAATGCTGACACGGTGTCTCAGTAGATATTGTGAATTCCATGTTTACATTTTCTCTTTCGTTGTCTTAATATTATCTAGTCCTGAATAATATAGCTTTTACTGCTGAAAATGATTGTAAAGTATAGGGTTAAATTGGTGCACTTCTCAATAATTATGATTTACAAAATGCTTACACTGCCATTGCGTATGTTTCATTTATTATTATTTTGTAAACTTCAAATAAAAGATGAAAACATGTGAAAATTATTATAATATTGTTTTATACGTTTTGTATATAATATACCTAGTTGGAACTATGCAATAAATACCAGTACATTGTTATGATAAGCAATAATGTAAGTAGGCTGTTTAGTTAGGAATGTAAAATGCCGCTAATTTATTTTGTATTTACATTTACATGCAAATATTACTGTTGTGTATCTAAAACTAAGTATACTCTTTATAAACGTTAACAAAACTATTACTTATTTGGTACAAATTGGTTCGTGTGAAGATAGTTATAGGTATACAAAAATATGAAATAAATTAAAAACATTCATATTTCTTAGACCACAGAAAAGGCGTTGTTAATCTGTGATGAAATAGTTTTTGTTTTCTCTAAAAGCGTGCAATTCCTTTTTCAACTTTAAACATGATTGTAATGAAATAAACAAAACTCGTGGTGAGTATCCCTCGAATTAAACCAACCCTATACTTCACATCACTTTATTGAAAACAGTAAAACAATCAATACATTACACCTTAAAAGCTTGTGCTATAAAAAGCTTTGCATGTCATTTGTAATATATTGTATTTAATTTACCCAAGTATTCGAATTAGTTAAATGATAATATCTAAATCATTTAATGTTATAATGTAAAAGAGATCAATATTTTAATAGATAATTTTAATCGCGTATCAATTGTTAGATGTTCGTGATAAATTTTATGAATATTATAGTTATCAGAATGTCCTCAAATACTTCTCAAATTTAAAAGCTCTTAAAAGTATCACTTCTTCACCTCTTAAATACACTTCTAACTTTGCCTCACGAATCCACCTCTTTATTGTTCTTAGGATGACTATTGACCTAGTGGGTAGGATTATTTACCTTCCTTATATTTAAAGTACCAAAATGGTACGTATAATATAATCGAAAAGCTTAGTCGTACAAATGCATCGGGTGAGATGTATGAGTATTTCTTTTATAAATAATTTTGACGGTGTGAAACGTTTCACTGACTTGAAAATGTTTACAGTTTTCGCACAAAGAGTTGGCATCATCCGCAAATCATAGTAAGCAATAATTATACATAACGCCCATGTCCCTGTATTCTCTACAATTATTTCAATAAATTGAATATTTATCCATTTATATTATTTAAAAAATAGGTGAATTATACCAAAATGTCCTTTGATTTATTAAATACTTTTAAATTAATAGTTCTCCTCCATAGACTTAGTACATGTTGTATTACTATGTATATATATTTTTTTAATTGGACAGTATATCGATTCATTAGAGGCAATTTAATTTTAACTGTCTTCCAGTATTTTAAGCTGTAGACAATTTAATCAAGTTCTAATATTGGCCTTTCTTCGTATCGTAATTAAATTAACAGTTTGAGGTTAGGTTTTTAGTGTCTTGTTGTACTGCAGGTACCTATATATACGTGCTATCATTTACCGTGTTTACGCGACATAGGGCGCTTCAATATCATAAATATTCTAACTTAATATATTCATATACCAGTAATATTAAATCGTTATATCTTGCAAATTACGAACTAGCTTCAATTTATCTTTAAACACCTAGATAGATATGATTTTGCTCTCGACTATGTAAGCTTAAAGATGGCTATCTTTGCTAAGTTTTCTTCACTGGATTTTGAATATGGCACATATACATATATGGTGCGACGAATACCCCGCGAGATTATTACACTATTTTTCTTAGGTTTATGTACGAATTACCCGGTTAATATTATTTATTGAGTTTTGGTAACTATTTACGTTTAACTCAGGGTGCTATTGCCTCTAATACGTGGTTTTAAGGAAAGACGATTAATCTTATACTTTATCCTTTGATAAAGGTGTAAAATTAGGAAAACCAATCGACAATTGATAATTTATAATATTTCCGGTTGTTGTGTCTAATGTTAATTGTCAGTTGGTTTTTGTACACGCGTGCTATGGGGAGTGCACTTACAAATTTACTACAATTCTTGAAAAACGTATTTCTTTCCAATGGACCAAAATATTGGCGATCTTCCGGCCAGAACCGGTAGTAGCAACTAAAAAATTGTTGTCGCTTTAGGTAGCCCGTAATGTGTATTAGGTACATATCAATTCTGATAACTTAATAGATGTTTCAGGTTATTAAATATATACGTATACGTATTTCATCAATTGATGTTGAATTCACTGTGAGTTTTAGTGACACATAATAGCACCCTGTGCCTATTTTGAAACATAGTATGTGTTGTAATTGTAAATTTTTGATCCAATTACGGATTCAACATTTCTGTGTCACTTTTAAAATTCTATATAAATTTACGGTTCTGTGTAGTCAATTCGTGATTCCTAATAATTTCTTTAATATGATATTGATCTGATACTGTTTTAGATGTAAAGTTATTGTATCTATTTATTAAATCTTTCTTCTCTCATGTGTGTTTTTTATTTCTGATACCCAATCAATTATTATTATTATTATATGCGAGTATAGGCGGCGGCGTAAGTACGTCTTTTGATTACAAATCGAAGTCACGGGGTCGATTCCCGGGTGCCGAAAAATTTTGTAAAAACAAATCATAGTAGCTGCCCTGAGTCGGCAAGTTGGCGGTTCTGGTACACCATCTCGAAAAGCATGTAAAGCTGTTGGTCTCCCGATCTTTCTCCGGTCATGTAGATCTGCTTTTGATTGGGTTATGGAGTAAAAGGAATAGAGTGCACCTGGGTTGGCTATAATTTTTACAGAAATATTTAAACGCATCTTTATACATATTTTCATGCAAAACAAAATTGTAGGGCTCTATTGACATAGGGAGCAGTTTTGTCAAACAGAATTCCACGGTTTAAAATTACTACTCTGATATTCATGGGTAATAATAAAAAAATGGTATTTATGAAAATGTTACTAACTTTTTAGTATAGTAAAATGTAGTGTTTGAATAATATTTTTCAAAAAATCCCTGTCTGCCCTTACACAATGAATAGGATATATGCATTTATATTAATTGGCTATAACTTCTAACGTTCAATAGAAGATGCCTTTATCTTGTTTATTCAACAAATCGTTATACGGAAAAAAAATTACATTAGGTATGCCGTAAGCAAATGATTGTCAATATGAGGATATTGTTGGATCAAAGTTTGCACAAAAATCATTTAATCTTTATTATGTAGACTTACATTCAAGGAAATTAAATTAAAATAGTCCATATTTTTATGTTCGTTTTCACTCGATTGTATATCGCTTCAAACGAGAAAATATAAATAAAATACGATTTTTTATATTAAGTATCCAATCTGATACATTATTAAGTACATTTATCAAATAAATACAATATTTACGAATATCGTACGTAGAAGAAACAAAGGTGCAGGAAATATCTCAATAAAATAATGCGCGGGAAGCAATCACCTTATATCAAGAGTTTTCAAACCCCCACCTTACTTCGTAAAGTAAAAATACCAATGTCTTGATTTCACAAAGAAAAATACATTAAAACTAGAAAGGATGCATGTTGTATTTTTTTTTTTAATTTTGTTTATTTTAATTGAAACGTTGAAATTATTTTGGTTCATACTTTACCAAGAACTTGTATTTCAAAGAACCTTCTAAAATGACAGAATACAACTCTTGTTATACATATAAGTATTACATCCTATATCCTTTATGCTTAGGCAAATAATTAGCGATCAGGGAAAAAATCATTAATAATTAAACATATATAATATATTCTTTGTATGTTTGTCCTACGATTGAAAACGCTTCTTGTTGAAGCCAAATTGCTCTTAGAACGATTCTTACATCGAATGTTTGAAAAAATATTTTGGAAACGAGTATATTGTATATTTTATGATCCAAATTAATAAAAATATAGTGGTTTTCTCATAACGAATATGGTTATGTATATTCTTTATCTTTATTATAAGTAACCATACTTACTTAAATGAGCTTAATGGTATAACTTACATTTTTTGCGACAGAATGTCTTTGGATATTTGAGATATATTTTTATAATGAAAACTCAAAGGGATATTTCCAAAAGTTTATTGAATTAAACTTATAATGTTGCTCATTCGTAAACCATCGTAACTAATAGCTACGGTAATTGATTTGAGCCCTACTCGGCTAGTTGTTTGAGCAGAGGTACCGCTCTAAATTGTATTTAAATAAGTCTATATACACATATGAGTTTATAGAGGTTGGCAGAATTAGTTCTCTGTATGGTGTGTACTATGAGGTGGTTCCGGGGAAGGGCGGAGGGGGGCGCCACCTTCCTGGGTGGTTAGGACGCGCCTAAGGGGCCACGTCCAGATAAAGTAAAATATCCTGGTGTGGGGGAGGCTAGTATTGTCAAGCCTGTATGTATAGCTTTAAACTATATATCGGGTACGCTTTCGAGGTACTTATTTACATATACGTGTATACATTTATCTGTTATGCGGCCATAAGAAATGGAACAAGTTGGGCTCTTGGAAATTTTCGTTCATATCGGACATCTCGTTATAGTTAGATTATTGATTTTATTTCAGGGACGTAGCTGAAGATGGTATGGAAATTATGTAATATTCTTTTGAATAATTAATTAACTAAAGCATTTTTTATGATTACTTTAGGGATATAATTCATTGACAATGACAATAAATATCTTTGTTTTAAATTATGATATCGAAATTTTCTATTTTGTATTTTAAGAAAAAAACGATTATATTTTTTCACTCGCTGAATCCATTTTTTAAAAATCATTGAACTTATAAAATTGGTATATAAGCCTGTAGTGTGTTAGTTAAGATCAATTGATGCAGGGCGGAAAGTAAAAGAATTCAAACTTTCAATTCGGAACTTATTATAATTTACAAATTTTATTCAATATTGTACTTTATTGCGGTTCTATCCTAGACAAAATTAGAATGAACTTTCATAATCATTGCGTAAGTTCCTACATGGACGCTTCGGAAATGCTTTTCGACAGTTTTGAACACTACGCTCAACAGCTAGGGATTGCTCCCGGGAATTCCCGGTACTGAGACCCTTGGTCCAGTACCGGTACTGGCTCCCAAAGTCCCGGGAATTTCGGTACTTTCGGTACTGTGAAAAAATAACATTAATAAATTATTTTAAGATGTTGTCGCATATGTTACTATACGCAATTAGTAAATATTGAGTTACTTTCTATTTTAAACACTTTATTATACAAAAATCCCCATGGCAAAGTAGCATCTTTAGTCAACGTCATCACAAAACAATCTCCACAAGACACAAGTTTGTGCGATTGCTAAAAAACCCCATTTGTCGAATCACCTCGGTTTTTGAGTACTTTACTACATCACCGATGATCGGAATCCTCCGTGTTGACATTTCGAGTGACGTTCAATTCCGCGGTCATTTGGAAGGCAAGGCCAAACTGCCCTCAAAAAAGCTTGGAGTGCTCAGTAGATCGTACTTCAAGCCGGCCCGACTTCAGCTGTACAAGGCTCAGGTGCGGTCACTTATGGAGTACTGTTCTCATATCTGGGCGGGAGTCCCACGGTACCAACTCCTTGCTTTTGACCGCATCCAACGTCGGCTGAATAGTCAATAATCGTAGGCTTTCAGGCAGATACGATACGAAGAGATGACGCATCCCTTTGTGTCCTGTACCGATTATATTATGGGCCGCATAGTTCTAGCACCGCACGTCCCGACGTAATCTCGACTTCCATCCACACCATCTGGATGGTTGGCGATCTAACACCGTGAGCTTCCATGGCCGATGTCGGTTGGACAGGCTATAAAACACTACCAGGCG
>LQNK01000508.1:1650880-1677740 GCA_001586405.1 Phoebis sennae
TAAATTTAATTAGTTTTTATCATGGAAGTCATACGCGTCGGGCCCAGCGTGTGGACCGGCCTTAGACGAGGGTGACGCAGTGCGGCTACTCCTTTCTAATCTACCTGTAAACAATTTTTAAAAATCCTGTAGTTCGATGAACACTTTCTTTTTTTCATGAAAAGAACAGAGTATTATATAAAGAATGTATTCATTGGACAAGAAATAATTATTTATTAAAAGATTTTTAGTAAATATAAAGCTATGTTCACGAGTCATTTAACCCTAATGATGTTATTTGCTGTGTGAGATACCCGTTTGGAATGATAAGCATATTAACAAATTAAACCAAAGATCGTAGGTATCCGCAACATTTATCCAACTCTTTGAGTTTCAACGTTCAGATGTAATTTCAGAATTTTTCCTTTGCCTCGAGAAAAATAAATATGCTTAAACCCGACCCTCTGCCGGAAAGAGGAAAAAATATTAAAAATTAAGTAAATATTTGTTTAACAGTTATGTAAACATCTCTAATTACGACTTGTTCAAATTATTATTTTTTTCTTGCAGTGTGCGGAGCGTCGCTAATTAACATCTATTACAGGTATTTTTGGAAGCGTGTTATCATTGCCGAGGGTGCTGAGTACATTTAATAAAGGGAGCCCTCTCCCGCTACACTCACAATATTGCAACGTTTCTCTTAATAGTCGTATAAAAGTTTAATTGATTTGAATCAAGTAAATTATTTTATGACTAAAATAATGTTATTTGACGCGATGTAAAGATCATCGTTAGCATGTTTGCGAGAGACCTGTTGCTCTCTAGGCTGTGGTTTAGGCTCTTCGCGAACTTGCAGTTCTTTTGGTTCCTGCTGGCCAAGCAAGTCCACGGTTTCGTACGTGGCGCGCGTGAGTCCACGCTGTCCGCTGCCCCCCGAGGTTACCCGTTCGGAACGCTTCGCCCCCTGGCCACCCTTCGCCACCCTTCACCCTCTTTAAAAGCCAGTGGCGAGCTTCAAGAGAAAGTGCCGCGTGTGTACACTCACATGCGTAGAACCATCTTTGGCGCGAGTCGGCGCGAGCTCGCCGGGGAAACGGATCATGTGGAGAAGACGCCCGCCTCCCCGTATGCGTAAGTGCGTACACACAAAGCCTTCCTACATACATTTGCATAGTGACATTGTACGGTAATAATATATGTGACCACTCGCCGCTCCCCGGGCTGACATCCTTCGATAGATCGCCTGCCCAGCCTTCTCGACAAATACATGTCGTTACAGTTTACATATTTAATTACTTCTTATTTTAATTATACTTTGTTCTAAAAAAGAAGAATACAACTTTTCATAATATCTATTAATTTATATTTATATTAATTAAATATCTTAAAATGTTTCGTAGAAAGCTACTACACTTGTAGCTAGATGGTAAGGGTTTGATTTGTAACAGAAACGTATTCAAGGAGTTAAGTCCGAGTTAGATTATATCTATATGTAGATGGATACGAAATTTCAATTTACATGTAATCAGTATACTACGTATAGGTAAGAGGATTTCTTGAAGTTTGATCGATATAAGGGGGTAAGCAGGGGTGACTCGGACGCGCGCCTACAGGCTAGCTGTGTGCGTATGTCTCGGACATATACGTTACGCAGATTTCTCTAACGATTTTCCCGGAGTGTGAAATGTAAAATAAGGGGTTAGATGAGGCTGAGCTCGCCCCTCCCGCACCACCCCGCCGTAAATTGATGACCAGCCACTCGCATGGAAATCGGTTTAAATTTAACATAATATATCGTATTAAGTAGACAATCTAAGCCTCTCCATTATGTATCCATACATCGTTGCTTAGAGTGGGATTAAAAATTATTTATCAGTAATTCTCTGAATCAAATAAAAGCCTTAAAACGGATATAAAGTTAAATTTACAATACGCACAAAGATTTAAGAAAAATTAAAAGACGAGTTTTATTAAATACCAAAACAATAGTTCGCATGTTCGTAAGCAACATTAGAGATGGAATAACAGTGGTTGTGTGTAGAAACCGGTTGCGCCGCCCCCGCTAACTGTGAATCGTTTTTTATCTGCTGCATTCCTATGCACCCCATCCCTTATACGTGAGTGGATCTGGCTATAACCAACGAATTCTTTAATCGAGAATATTTCACGCGGTCGCTTTAAAATAAGTAAGCTTCATTTTGGTCACCACTTAAAGTAATCGTAGATTTACACTGTAAGTACGCTACGCTGGATTAAGGAACTCTAAACGGTAAAACTTAGGAATTCCGAAATATAATAATTAAAGCAGAAAAATAAGTCGAGTACACCCTTTTATATAGGAAACTTTTTGTGTTATAGGTAGAGGTATGTAATAAAAAAGTTGAAGATGTTTTTGGGAACTTTTAGTTCGACGTAGTAAAATTTACAATGAATAAATGTATAAATTAGTTAGATAGGTAGAACAGACGATAGAATAAAAGTATAACGTGTAATAATTATTATATAGCAAGATTTAAATTATTTATCAATATTTTACATTGGAAAATAACACAAACAATTCATTGAGTGCACTGTACCAGTGTTTCAAATTTTGAATAAAGTTTTAAATTGCACGTGACTGCGTCCGAAGCGTCAAGCGACGCATTGTTTTGGTGATCTGTATGCTCGACTCCAGTTTTTTCAATACTCACCTATTCTATAACACAGAATAGAAATGATCTCTGTGTGAGTGTGATTTTCTTAGAAATGATTCGTCCGTACAACGTGACTTCGCCTATTAATGCATCTGTGTGTGTGATAATGCGATGTTGCTAGATGCATTTGTATTTTTTGTGCACCGGGTAAATTTGACAACGTCGCGCAATTTGGGTGCGCTTGGGTTTTGGATTCATCACAGATTTCTCTTTTGGTATTATAGATAAAAACACATAATCGATGAATCGATTGAGCTCGAAACTCGTTTATCGAATACGAATAATCATTTTGCATTGTTTGATCGACTTATATTAGGATTTAAAATATGACCTTTATGGACAGCATTTATCTATCTATTTTTTGAAAGAGAATAATTGGATTGGGAAACATTTGTGCACATCAGTTTAAATATTATTTTACGTTGTAGTAATAAAATCGTATGTTTAGACTTAATGCAATAATGATGAATATGTTATGACTATAAACTATAACTTTAAAATAAATACTTAGTGTAAAAATATCAAAAATGAATTTTTATCTGTTTGTTACAATATATTGATTCATCGCGTGCTTGGCAGTTGGTACCTTTGGTCAACTTTCTCGAACTTACAAGTTACCTCCCTTACATTAAGATTTAGACCCGTTACTCGCCAGCCTGGTCTACAGTTCCATGTCGTATAGGAGAGGCGTCAGACAAATTTTCAGCTTGCCTCAAACACCCCCCAAAAATGGTTCTTGCTTCCGGAATAAAACGGGGGTACAGTATTAGAGATACTCGGCAATATTAACGTGAAATGCAAGTATGAGCGTTTAAATAAAATACTTATAATATAATTTTTCGTAACAACTAGATAAGCTAATTTTGTAGTATACTAAAGCGAGTGAGGAAATGATTTTTTTAAAAGTTGTTCAACCCATTTCCCACATTAGATTTCTTTGTTAACCTTATCGTATAACCTTCGTGTATTGCAATGGTAGCGTATAAATAACGATTAGTAATTGCTAAATAATAACATGTCTGGCCAATTTGGATGCGGACTCGAAACGGGAGCGTTCGCAGAACTCACTTCCATCAGCGTGACCTCAGCAAAGTCAAAGCGGTGACTAAATCTAATTACTACTTGCCTATAATTACTATTTTTAAAGATCACTAGGTTTATATGAGGAACAAATTTCAATATGAATAGTATGTTCATGTATTAATTTTAACGTGTATATATTGAATGAAAACGCCTTTTAATTGATTTTAAACGTGGTTTATTAAACATTATTATTTAAACAGACTTTTCTTATACTTTACGAGACGTTAAGGGCTACTGAGATTGGTTTAAATAATAAATGTTATCAGTAAAATAAGGGGTTAAATAATAATGTACTATGAACCACGTTTAAAATGCGTTTTCTAAAACAAAAATTTCTGGATCATCAGTTTCAATCACTAATTGTTGATAAAAATTATAAAGCTTAAATTTTTGTTTTTCTTTGTTTTCCATCATAACAACTAGTATAATTTATTGTATATGTTATGCATGTGGTGTTTACCTTTAATTGTACACTTGTTTTACTTGTGTAATTGGTTGTAAGTCTGTCAATATAATATAAATAAAACACTTAAACGCAATCTATAATACAATGTATGTTAAATGCATTTAACGGACAAAAACAAAATTTGAATTAGACTGTGACGATGGATTTTGGAAGTTTTATTACGTAATCGTGCAGCACTACAACGAATATTAATAGATTTGTTTGTTGACACGATTGGATTCGTGTTTCGGTATATAAGTTTGAAATAAATGCTAAAAATGTTAAAAAATATTCCGCAAGATCTCCACTCTAAGTAAGTGATACTAGCTCGCAATTTTATGTTCTACGATGAAATTAATTAGATAATTATGTGGCTATTTATTGTACGGAAAAAAATATATTTATAAAAGGAATTTTTGAATATGGTATTTAAAAAATCCGAAGAAAAATGTACCACACTATTTTTTTTCAGTAGCGTACAGACATAATGTTTGAGAACGGAGTTGGTAAAGTTATTTAAAAACTTCACATACATACAAAGTACTTATGAATAGTCGATTTAAGAAGCTACCAGTTCGTAACGTTGATTTTACTCCGAAGATACCAGAAAGAAACTCTTAGTCGTTTTTAAATATTTTAGTTTATTTTTGGCCACATAAAAGTAAAATATTAGAAAATGACAACAATTTTTAAAAAAGGACATATATTGTTTGTATGATTCTTCTATTAGTCTTTATGGACTATTATTAGCTCTTCTATAATCCCCCTAGAGATGCTAAAATCATTGCGGGACGCCTGTGTACAGGTTGAATTTCTGTAGTGGACTTTCAGGGCTAAATCTTAAACTATGGGGAATGAAGAAATGCTGTAAGGAGTCTTAATTTAGACGAAAATCGAAAAATTTTGATTCACCAAGCAAGAATTATCTTTTCACTTTAAAAATTGTATATAAACCTTCAAAACTAAAAGCAAGCATATTAAATTTTACTAACGATTTACTCACTGGAAATAATCGGATTAAAAAAGTCTTATAAATTGTTTTATGGATCTCGGTCTAAACGGTGAATTATGGTCCTACGCAAAAACACACAAAATATAATAAAGGGCTTTTCAATAATAAATTAGTTAGTACTAATAAACACTATTTTGCTCCTGTTCTTTGTTGGAAATTTTAAATTTTTTGTTTAATATTATTGTTATCACGAAATATGTATTGAAATTAAAAACATATTCTTTTTATATTAACAGCAACGAAAATAGTGCAAAATGCTCAGAAATACCTAAATCTAGTCTTTTGGCAAGATAAATCTTTCACCAAGTAAGTTTATATTTATTGAGACAACGCGTTAAAGCTAATCCTTCTTACAAGTGAAAATGTTATATATTTAAGCTGCTTAGTTTAAATAATAAAGATGTATTGTTACCAACTACGCCTCGTGTGTTAGGTATTTATTCTTGGACACTGGCTGATGAAATAATAAAAATATTTATTTGACAGAAAAAATACTTACATTTATATTATTGGTTAATTTTGGTGTGTATTCATATTTAAACTTAAAAAGTTTATGAGGATTTATGTATGTTTGTTAGTCTTTTACGTAAATACTACGGTTGGATTTACATGTGACTTTACCAAAACCCTAAATGAAAAATAATTCAGAAATACTTACTTAAATTAGATTTATATTCTTAAGCTATTTTTCCACGATCTATCTAGTTCTTTTTCTGGAAACACTACACTAATTACGCAGTTCGATTGTGTTTCTCAAGTATTAGTGATAGAGTAAACTCCCTTGTGGAGTATAGGACGAATGTTAAATCCATTATATCACATCCGCTAATTTTTTAATTACAGTCAAGTAGGGGATCAGCCTCCTATGTCCTTCATGAACAAGACATTTTTTTCACGTCACCACTGAACCAGCGTGGCGACTGGCGGCCCTAATTAAAAAGTTAGGAGAACTAAATTATTTACTGAATGTTTATGTTTTATAGAAATTATTTTACATGCTGTTTCATTTGTTGTGTATAAAAAAATACTCACCAATGACTCGAGAATTTCGAACAGAAAACAAATACAGTTTAAATGAGTATTTATATATAATGACTATCCTAAACATTTCATTTATTTAACAAGCACGGCCGATATAAAAGTAGGGTTGTGAATTAGCCAAGCAACAATATACGCACTTTATTGTCAGGAGTATTTCCCACGTGACCCAAACGTGGTTCACGTAACCGCGGTTTTAGATTTTTTGATAGATTCCTTAATTGGGATGTTAACAAAACAAAATGTTTTTAATATTTTTTCAGTAATGGAAAAGGCGATGGCAATATTATTATTTTTTTAATTTCTCGTAAAATAGGTTTTATATCAGTTTGTATAATGTGTTATTTTCTTCTTGAACTAATATACATTTTAAATATATAAATAATTTTTTTACATATTCAAACATTATTTAATTTAGTAAGCTATTTCTTTTAGTTTAAAAATCTTAATATCAAATTATTAAAAAATAGTTCAAAATCCAATTTTGGCTATAGGAAAACATTTATTTCTACAACTGGTATGCACATCTGCGCTCTTATGTTTTATAGTGAAAATTATGTAAATATAGTAAATTTAAGCATTTATCTTATCTTGTTTTACATTAAGATATTTTTAAAATTAAAAAATGAGATTAAATGCGATAAATATTATGCAACAATTAAAAATATGTGGTATGACTACTATATTAGAATACTATTATTAAAACCTTGAGAATTACCACAAAAATGTATTGCGTTTCCTATTATCTCATTTTAAATCATTTTATTAACAGGTCATTGGTTTACAATAAAACTTTATCAAAATGAATAAAGAAGCTTATAAATGAGTCATTCATTATTGCCTAACTTTTACTACCGTACCTATACGATTCTTAGTATGATGTAAGTACGACTTGAGGTATCCACACAGGAGTAATTAAAAAATTGGCCTATAGGGAACCCAACAACTTCTATACAATCTTAGATAGTTATAGTATATGAAAATATTCTTCAAAAACTCAATTCTTAACATCACATTAACTTAAAGTTATAATAAAGATTGGGATACAATATTTTGAGCAGTAAAATGTTCTCGTCAGTAAAGGCGAAAGATTATAAGCCGCCCTTATAACTAATTACTACTAAGAAAGTTAACACCACATAATGCAACGTGTCGAATTCCTTGTAATCCGATAAGCTAGTAATAATAATAGTAGTTAGTATTGTTCAGGTAGAACAAAGGCGCCAAATGTTGCAATAAAAAGCTTAGCGTAAAGCTGTTATCAGTTCATTTTATGATCTGGTTTTTGTTGAAAAAAGTATTTTTAAATTTATTTCTATTGATTGGACTAAGTCGATGTACACTAAGATATCTATGAATTTCGCCGCTATAATAAAAGACTTAGATCATTTTTTTTAAACATTTAACAGTAACTTTCTTTTAATTTATACTTTTAAATATTCCTAACTGTAGTTATTAAAGAAAATTGCTAAAGCACTCTTGTCTATATCTAAACATATAATGAAACAATAGTGAGGCTATTTTGTGCATTTTTTAAAAGAGTAATTGGTATGCGATGTATTATTTTTATATCAACATGGTAAGAATTTGTTCTGTTTTTCTTTTCGTCCGTTTGTATGTGCGTCAATCAGGTTAAACAGCTGGGGAGATCTTGATAAAATTTTAAAAACGTTGAAAGGCGAATATTAAGTTCAACATATAGTCTACATTTTATATTATCTATAAATATTTGAGGGGTGGTTTTCCATATATAAATGTGGGGGATAAAAAATAAATTTGCGAAAATATAATTAAGTAAGGTATCGTTTGAAAGATCTTTTAAAATTAAATAGTCTTAATAGCGATTCTGTAAAAAAACAATCGTTGACGAGATAACGCTTCTAAAGTAGTAAATACTAAATACACAAAGTACTAAGTTTTGTAGTCGATAGGAATATGAAATTAAAAAATAAATTTCTTAATAATTTTTTTTGTAAATCGAGGTATGCGATTCTAAAGTCGAAAATCCACAAAGTACAAAATTTTGTAATCCACTCGAGCGAAGTCGCGAATGCAAAGCTAATATCATATTAAGATTGAATTTGAATGATCTACCTGTAGATAATTACGAAAGGTTTTAAAGGTCCTACTTAACTAAGTTTTTAGGATTTTAACCCTATCGATATTTACGATATAAACGAATAAATTAATAAGAATTACATTTTAATTTCCTAAGAAATTCAGATACTCATAAACTAAATATTATTCTAGATATTTAGTTACTTACGTAACCAGTGAATTAATAATAATGTGTATTTGAACTGCGACTCTCACCCAAAATAATACGCTTCCTTAGATTGTAATTTATTATATTTAATTACAATTACAATTTTTAAAAGAACAACAATATACATATTTATTATGGACTCTTAGTAGAAAGGCAATTCTTTTGCAGGAATAAGTCAGCGAGAGCGATTCGCCCAGACTATAAAATTCGACCATTTTTATTATAGTGATTGAATAAACTGTTTTATCCTTCTTAACATACCTATAAAATAAAATAATATGCGATATTTTTTTTACTTAGCTTAAATTTAAAATCCTTGCATTTCTTATTAAAACGATCGGGTGTTACAAACTTTTATCCCCCCTTTTCTACCAGCCCCTTTCCTATTCTTCGAGGATTTCATTTTGACCATTAGAACCTCGTGTGTAATAAGTTATATCGAAAGGTATTAACAGTAGCATTATTCTAATATTTCAAAGAATCATTTATTTTTCAGAATCATTTTTAAATGTACAACTCAATTTTTTGTCTTAATAGAAAATAATCATATGATACTATTACTTCCCGACTTGATTATTAACATCTACTTACTATCTAAAGACATCTTACGTGTTTATGTCGTCGATATAGTTTTTCCTTTTATATTAGTCAAATATACGGAGTATATTTATATTTGAATATATGTAGATTCGTACTTACATGATATGTTAACGTATGTATGGAACGAATTAAGGAAAAAAGTAAAAGTCATTGGTAGCATTACAATTACGCGGGCGAGGGAATTATCCTTTAAAACAATCATATTATTATATTGTTGCAGAAATGGTCTTGTTGCTACTATATATTATTATGTGTATAGGTATGGATGGATAGGGTGAATGGTTCCACAAAATTTATTCTAATTATACGTACTAAGTATAGTAACTTAATATATTAAAATAAAAGAAACCTAAAGAAAATTAATACAAAATACATTTTTATAAAATTTTTAAAAACAATATTTAAAATTTTCTTTAAATTTACATTGCTCACAATTTAAAGAATCATTATTTGCATACCTATATAATCTAAACAGAATATATTACCGAATAAACTAAGTACAAAGCTGCGTAATAATCTCTGATAAACCTAAGTATACTATAGATAGGAAGAAAGTCCGAGTGTAAAACGGTAGGGGAGACGTGAAGTGATCGGCATAGTCCGAGAAAATCGATGTCGACACTCCCCATAGTTTGCATGACCGTTCGACCACGTCCCTCAGAGCTGTACGCTAAAAACTTCTTTAAATGTTCTTGTTTTTTGTTCTTTACATATTTACAAGGCACTCGTGAACCATGATGTACTCTAATTAAGAATAGAATTTTATTAATAAGCATTATTGTACTTATTATTTTAGGTATTAAAATAACAAATGTTATTCAAATTCAAAGTTTATAACAGCCCAGATAAATTGTTTACTTACGAAATGCATGTATGTTATGTCTAAAATAATTCAGGATACGAAATCAAATAATATTAGATGTAAAATTAAAAAAAATATTTAACCCTATGAATGCGCTGTATAAATTCTGTTTATCGTCCCGATGCAGTTGCGTGTAATAAACACGAAATAGTTTGATACGTTTTTGTATTTACAAAACCTGTTTTGCATCAACCTTCAAGTCAACAAAAATTTATTCAAACATTATTTGTAGTGTAAAGTTTGCTTTCAATAATTATAATATTAAAATGAATTTGTGACTACTAAAACTGCTTCGTTGGAGCCTATGAAAGTAAAAAACGAGATTTAAAATTTAGAAAATTTGGTCGCAGGTTCGGGCTGCCCGCATTATAAGGGTGGGTGCTATTGCTGTCCCACTCGGACGCAGCTTCACCGGACATTTCGACCGGGCATTTCAATTTTGAGAAAGAGTAGGACCGGTCCGTTCCCCGCACCCCCGCCTTCCCCCACGCGACTCTCTCGCTTCCGCCAAGGACGAACAAAAGGACGAAGAAGCGATAACTTCATCACGGCGTGCGCTGTGCCGTTCTCGCTCACACTCGCGTCTCGGTGGGGGACGACGTTGCGAATTGTTATTGAAGTCATGCCCCCGAAGGCGACTTCGGGAAGGCTGTCAGTTGCTAGTAAACGTTCATAGCGTCCGTACCCGGCGACTCACCCGTCGTGTTCGCGCTTCACTACAAACTCTGTAACACGTCGCGTTAGCGTTAATAAATAAGTGCCAAGATATTTAATTTAAATACACTGTGATTATTACATAACGCACTTTTTAATTATTTAGTTTCGTTAACTATAAACGATGGACATTTATTTTGGAACTTTGGAAACTTTTTAATTAGTGTAGGATATACTTCGAAGATCTGTGCACTTGGACAGTCGAGCGGAGTTTTTGTGTTGTTTACGAGTACGCCGGGAGTGTTTACAGCGCGCACGTGGCCCGACGCCCGCCCGCGCGCGATGCCGCGAAAAACTTTATTTGAAAACATTACTGTGGCATAATTTGGACCGCGAGGGAGACGCCGCGAATGCGACCATGACTTTAACCTGTAGCGCTTCATTTGTGTAGCGACGACTACATGTGCGTGGAAAACCAGAGTGCCGTTTTTTATTATTTATTTTTCTTTGGAGGAGGCGGTGCTCTCCTTTGGATTAATGATTTAAATGGCTAACAGCAACACCGTGTCGTCGACCTTACCGTCGAGAGATTATCATTGTAAGGTGTGCGATCTTTATTTGGACACTGTTGATTCTTTAGAAGTGCATTTACAATATCACAAAGAGAACTTATATGTGAAGTGGGGAACACAGAATTCACAAAATGATTCTGAAAATAATAATGGCACAAAAATAAAGAACGAAACAACTGTATCGGCTCCAGCAGATTCAAGTGACAACATGATTACTAAACCTAGTCCCGAATTTCAACAAAGGGCTACGCCGGAGACGTCGACGCAGTTTCCTCATCCAGCGACGCCGCAGAGTTACCACAGTGCGCCGTCCCCCTACCAGAATCCAGATCAAACCACTTTCTCTCCCGGTGCACAATATGGTAATAACTATTCACATTCAAACTTCTCACAGAATCAGCATTCAGAGCAAATAAATTGGGATCAATCTCAATATAATCAAGACTATCATAAGTCGAATCGCTTCCACCCTTACAATATTCAAGATCGAGTACCTCGAGTGTCTTCATCGAGCCCTTTGTATGGCCAGCCATTAAATCAACCTACTCCATCACCATCACCAAATCAGTGCGACAAATGTGGCTTTGTGTGTGACTCTGCTGTCCAACTCAATGAACATTGCAATTCAGCTCACGCGGGATCCAGTTCGACTCCAACAGCAGCTGCGATGCCGTTTCAACAATTTCCTGGTAAACAATTTAATACTTCCGGCTATCAAAATGAAAACGTTAAAGTAAAAGAGGAGCATGAAGAATCTTCAGATATATTAGATTTAGATTCACAGAAGGTGGTGTACCAGGGTAATGAAGGTGAGCCTCAAAACAATCAGTACGATGAAACACAGCCACAAGGAAGAGAAGTAAACACGCGAACAGTACCGATGATGCCATGGGAAACACAAAAATTATACAACAATCCACAAATAAACGGAGACGTCTCACTATTTAAAGATCAAAAAATATTTCAAGAACAAAAACCTTACCCGTCAGACGTAAAGATGTTTCACCCCGAACAGAAATTCGCATATACTCAAGATAAATTCCTGCCAGTACATCACGATCAAAAACAATTTATGCACGTTGAACAAAAAATATATTCAGGAGTACAAATGCCACAATTATCTGACTACGCGGGACCTGTAGCATCTTCTAATTCTGATATGAAACCGCCGTACCGGCCCTATGATTCACCGAATGCGCCGCAGATAACGAGTACACAACCTGCTAATTCGACGACTTCTGCATTACCATCAATTGGAGGAAAAGGTGCAAATTGGAAATCAAATGAAGCGAGAAGACCTAAAACTTACAACTGCACGGCCTGCAATAAATGGTTTACAAGTTCAGGCCATCTTAAAAGACATTACAACACAACATTGCATAAAAATGCAGTAAGATCATCAGGCCAACCAGATCCAGCTACGATGCCAATATCAAGCCATCATCATCCCACGCGAGAGTCGTTACAGGCTCGCGCGCAACAACAAAGCGACTCTAACACCCAAAGTCCAGTGCCCTCCGATGACAGCCGGGGCGTTGACGACGGAGCACTGCAGTCACCCTACGCATCGCAAAGTTTTGAACGCTCGCATCGAGTCGCCGCCATGCAGTCCAAGCCACCGTACACGCATCTTCAACAGGGTAACTTAGATAATAATTTCAGTAATAATCCTTTAGTTAATCATTCTTTACAGCATCAAGTAGGTTCTCACCCTATAAATATAGGTAGTCAACCTCCGGGGATAGGAAATCCGAACGAGAGTCAGGGGTCCAAAGGTGCATCAATATCATCCAGTGCGAATCCCCCAAACGGGGAAGCAGGTCCCTCTGTTTCTCAAAATCACCATATGAGGGGCCTGCTATCAGTGTCAACCAGCAATATTTCAACTCCACCTCTAACCCAGACTACTCCGGCGCTTACGGCGCACACACTGCCGCCGTTCAGTCATTTGGGTGTCAACCCATACAGTCCGAGGTCTACGGATCCTTTGGGGCCTTCGGTACCGGACCCCACGCACACCCCATTATATTTGGGTCAGAATTTTCAGCAGACTATAGCACCGAATTACCCAAACGGGATGGCCCCCCACGTTATGGATATGGCTATCAACAATCTGCCTATAGCCAATCCGGCTACTTTTGGTGAATCAGCACCTGAAGAAGTCGAAGTTATGGAACAAGAAACGATTCAGCCTGCCGGCGGACGCTTGCCCAGCTTCTCGCAGCTCCAAACGCAGAGCTTCAGCGTTTATGTTTCTAACTATGTCGCATCGCCTAACGTGGGGGGTCAAGTTATCGCCGACGAGTCCACCGCCGGTTACATAATCGTTGATCCGGTCCATACTTCTCCTCAATACAGCAGTATTGATATCAATGGACAGGATTTAGATTATGAGTATGCTTATTTCCCCAAACCTACAAAAGAAATTACTAATTATAATACGGATAACATTAAAGTTTATCCGTATGGTTATGCAGTAGGGGGTAAAACTATTAAAAGGGAGGATGACGTTCTAAGAAGCGACTCAAGTGAGCTTCAAATTTTAAAGATTGAAGATATCATGGATTATGCCAATAAAGAAAATTATGGGGCTCAAATGAAGTCGCCTGCTAGTCCCGAGAGTGCTAAAGCTGAAAATGAAAGTCATGGCTCGCCCTCCATATCATCGACAGTGCCAAGCACTCCACTGACTGAACGAAATCAATTGAAAAAAAGTGTACCAACAACTGTACATAAATGTTTTGAATGTGATAAATTATTTAACAAAGCGTGCTATCTCACGCAGCACAATAAAACTTTTCATTCCGGAGCTAAACCTTTCAAGTGTGATCGATGCGGTAAGCGATTTTCTGACGATGTTTCATACGAGGGCCATTATCTTAAGCATGCTCATAATAAGCCATTCAAATGCAACGAATGTCCGAAATCGTTTAACCACAAAACTGATTTGCGTCGTCACATGTGCTTGCACTCGGGCTGCAAGCCGTTCGCTTGCGATCACTGCGGCAAAGGCTTCATACGAAAAGATCACATGATAAAACATTTCGATACTCATATCAAAAAGAATTTGCGTTCATCATCGTCCTCATCTTCCGTATCCTCGACATCATCCCCGTCGACGTGAATACGTCTTTGAAACCGACTTTGAAAAAAGTTATGCGTATCCTATACACATATCATTACTAGATGCCAATACTAAATATATATCTGTACCTAGTTTAGGACGTTGAAGTTCGATGTTTTGTTATATATCTGTTATGTCCTTATAGAGAAGTCGGGAGCCGAATCCGACGCATGCGTTCATTCCGTCAGTTTTATTTTTTGTTGTTCATTCAATCTAACCTTGTCTTCGGTGCAAGGTGACTTTACATGTCTGGTTGTCTGGGCGCTAAACAAAACATATAATTACATGATGTTGGTGTAATATTCCACAATATTTTAGACCGATCCATATCACTTTGCATATGAAAATTTATATAGTAATAAATAATTAGTTATATATGAACCAATTTATTTAATATGTAAGGTCATTCCAGTGACTATCTTTTTAATGTTAATTACATATCCTTTAACTCTAAATATTTTATTTTAGTTATAATTATATGTTTGCCTTTGATTGTTGATGTTGACATGAATTATGCATGTATTTTGAGAATTCATAGAATATTTTTTCTTTGTAAATATACTTCAAATTATAGACAGATAATGTAACTATTTTTTCACTATAATGCAAAATACGGACTGCATGTTGGACGTTTAACAGAATAACATATGTGGACAGTTTTATTACATTGTTTGCAAATAGAAAATAAATTTTATTAAAAATAAATCAGTCATAAAATTGGCATATCAATAGTAATTCAAGCATAGGTTTATTATAATATGACGAAAACACATGGTAAGCCGTCTTTAGTAAATTGTCGAGAGTAAGTAGTTATTGCTACTCATAAGCGTAATTTCTATAAAAGAATATACAGTGGCCACATGCACGTAACGTCACTATTTAACGCAACGTCTTCAGATATTAATTTTATTTGAAGTATAATTATTATTTGTTGTATTTCCCGGTGCTTCCTATTATTTTATCTGTTAAAATTTGTTTTAATGTTAAGCTAGTTAGCTACTTTAAAAATTCTGATTTTGGGGAATTGAAAAGTATTTATGCCACTATTTAGTTACCAATATGTTATTTGAACGAATTTAGTTTATACATTCCTGTTTCGTTAGTGTAGGAAAGTAGTCTTCCTGAACGTTGCCAAATTAATTCCGCCAACTGTCTGTTGCGAAGCGATGTAACTTTTAATGATTTTAGCCTAATAATAATGAAATTCTCTAGCAATAATTTAATATAATAATGTAAATGTTTTCTTTTTGTATAGTAATAAATGAATATTTCGATAATCGATTACGTGTAGAGAGCGGGACAGGAGACATAAACGTTTTGTATATAATATACGAAAGATTATACAAAAATAGACATCATGTATCGGGCATTTCAAGGCCCTTTGGCACAGGCGTTACAAAATATTCATCTTGTTATATATTCTCATTTAATTCAAATGGTTGTGATCCGGAGCGTTGCTCTGGTTATTGACTCGGATACGGTCTTATCTGGTCTAAAATAACTTTAAAACGCATTTAGTATAAATATATAATTAAATGCAGTTATATACTTCATCTCAAACCTTTCGGTTACTCGTTAAATATATTTAACCGATGGAATATTTTGTTACGCTCCACGTAGATCGGAACCTATGATTGTCACGAAATATACTGATTATTCGTTTACTGTGAAGTCATTGTGCAATATGAACATTGTATTGACTTAATTTTGATAATGTTTGTATTTGAATGTTAATTATATTTCAGAAATATTTTTATACAAATAGAATTACACATGTCTACCTCATCAGCGACTATATTTTATCATATCAAAAAGATAATAAAGTATATACACGTCTATTTCAATGAAGTTTATTAAAGTAATAATTATATTTAATATAAAATACTGCCAGTTTGACAAGATCGTTGATGATTACTGTAATTATTTTAGTTCGTCAGTCAATTTCATGAACATATATATTATTTATCAGTTGAAAATATCGCCTTAATATTGTGAATTGATTAAAGCAGATGAACTAAGAAACGATGAGTACAAAATAAAATAACTGTGACAAATGAGTTGACTGACGAACCACACTATAGATTTGATAACATATAAATTGTCTACAAGTAAAAGTATGAAAGTAAAAATTAACGTAAGTTCTATACAATTAGGTATTTGTGTAACATATTTTCATTATAGCAATAACGTTTTAGTGAAGCATTAAAGAGTATAAAGAAACTTAACTACCTCAAGTAACGAGTAATAGGGTTAGGAAGTATTGGAGGGCGCGCTCCCCGGGCTCCGGGCTGTCGCCGAACTAACCGAATACCTCGTCTTGCCTTCCACGTTTTATTTAATATATTCATATATCGTTTATTTACACAGACACGCCCAGAGCCCCGCGGATCGACGCCCGTCTTCTAATATATTTTAGCGGACATTTGTCTCCTCACACTGTTTAAAGCACACACTAGTAGTATTTAGATATAAACTAATGTAAATACAAAACCTACGATAGATTTTGTTATTTATCATATTCAATTATATTCGTCGATAAACTTATTTTTTAATAAGTTCGTAAAAGTTAATTATAATTGCAGGTTTTGAAACACTGTAATTAGTGATTTATTTGTGTATGATATTATGTTGATTTAATTATTGTCAGTTACCATACGATTTCTATTTCATTCAGTTGAGTAAAATCGGAACAGTTTCCATATGATAAGACGTTGTTTTTTTTGACAAAATTGTTCCCTTTTCAGTGAAACCTTATGGCAAACGCCATTGGCTTGCATAAGTTGATTTTTTATATTTGTTTATCATAAGCTTAGTGCGAAATAACACCGTTGTTAACTTGTTCGTGTGATTTCTTTCATTTGCAGGAAGGAACATTTCGATATTATTTGTTTTTGGACTCCAATAAGTTTGTAAATCACACGAGCCCAGTTAAATTAGAGTAAGGTTTCTCATAGATTACTTATACATAGGTTTAGGTGACAGGTCTGTACATCGCTCAAGCGAACGACTATATGCTTTGCATTGATATGTTTGTGGGGAAATTAACAAAAGTGTGCGCGAAGCATTTGTAAGATTAGGGGTTTCAAGATCTCTAACATTACAGATGTTCCTAGACTAACAATCTCGCGCGGAGTTTGTTAGCTTAGAGCACTCGCTTTGTTAATATTTGAGTAAATGCCATTATATTTATGTTTTCCCATTCACACAAATATGTCAATTTCTATGTGAACTGCTCAGCGATTTTTATCATTTTATATTTTATGTTACCAATGACGGAAATGCCAGATTTATAAATCTTATATCATTCCTTATATAATACTATTTTAAAAGTCTAGGCATTTTCTGTCTCCCTTAATGTCGTGTTGGTTACGAATGGTATCCGGTGTCGGATCTGTCATTTAATATAAATTTAATGTGAAAAAAAAATTGTTGTTTTTTTTACCCCAGCCTGCTCTTGCGAATATTTTTATATTATAATCATGTGTTTTTCACTTACTCTATACAGATTTTATTTAATATTTTAATGTGTCTCTGATGTAAGTACTCATGGAATTTAGCTATTGTTGTTAAGAATAAGAGTTTGAATTAGGTATAAATGATCACTTAAAACAACAAATACATTTTCGTTATTCGTGTCGCAATTCCGTCGCAGTTTAATGGCCATCACATTATCCTGCTACGGGTTACTTACATAAAATTTGAAAAAATAATATGCAATAAAAAGTAGAAATGCAATACTTAGATTTGACGATGATTGCGGTATTAAGATGAAAAAAAAAACTTTTTTAATAATTAATCATATCCATTCTAATTAATTAATAAGTCAATTCATCTCACCTTTTTGCTATAATCGGTACAATGTTTGAATGTGCTATTTTTATTAAAATTCTTAGGAATTATATTAAATGAAATAGATAAGAAAAGAAGTAGAATGGAAATTAGGTATTAAAAAAATAACTCATTTACAATTTGAAGTTTTTAATTGACAAAAAAAATATTTGCAAAGATATTTTTTATTAAACTGTATAAATAATAATAACTATTGCAAAAATAAATCACTTACAATGTTCGCCAAGCTGGCTTTAAACACAAGCTGTTTTATATTTTGTTGTATTACGTTAATCGAAGTTACAAAAATCATAATTATAAAAAAACAAAATAAACACAAAATAATGTTTTAGTTCTCAAAACGTTCAAATTTCCTCAATACAATTAAATTTTAAAACATTTATTTTATAAAATATATTTTTCATATTATAGTCACTTGTGTTACGTTAAGGTATAATGAATTTGAACATATTCAGTTATTATATTAACAACTAGCTTTCCGCCCGCGGCTTCGCCCGCGTGGACTACAAATTTCTGTATTTAGTGGATTTTCGAAGTAGAGGTATGGTATGACAATTTTTAAGATTTAGAAACGTACGTTTGTAAAAATATATCTCGTAAAAGAAGTTCGAAGTATATCCTACATTAAATATAACAAAAGTGTCACTGTTCAGTTTTATATAATTCTAATAATTCTATTTTAATTTTTTTGCAAAATATCGACATTTTGGAAATCTGTCAGAATAAAAGAGTTGATGTTACCATGGATTTAACACATATTTGCTTATGGACGCAAATAATATCTTATGCGTGTTGGTTAGTCTTTGTTGTGATTAGCCGCCATGATCGTAATCTACTTTCGAGATCAAGAGAATGCTACATTTATCAATAAAAAGTGCTTTAAATAACACTTAAAATATTAAATTTAATATACCTACGCGCATTGATCATATGTTTCGATGGATCACTTTGACCCCACATATCTTTTTTATTTGTTAACCGATTTGAATGAAATAAACACTAAAACCTCCGGGGGGCTAGCCGTAATACATAATCGAAAACCGTATTTAAATCGGTTAAGCCGTTTCGAAGTTCACTGCGTACAAACGCCCGACAAACAGACAAACAGACAAACCGACAAACAGACAAAAATTCTAAAAATCATTGTTTTGAGTTTAGAATCATAAATGAAACACGAAACACTAATTTTTTCTTGAAAATATTAAATGTACAGACACGGCTAGTCTACGATTTTATTATATGTATAGATATTGTAAAAACTTAAATGATTAAAGTGTCAGTTGTATTACTTTTCATCGTCAAATCTGAGGTCTGAAAATTGTATTTATCCCTAAAAAATATGCCAACCTGATCAAGTTTAGGACAGACTTTTTTTCACAACAATTCAGAACAATAAATTTAAAATTAAAAGTAACAACTATTTACTAAGGAATTTTCTAAAATTATAGTTTGAAATAAATAACACATACATATATACACATAATTAGGAAGTTGTGGTGATAGCGGCTGCAGAGTTCCAGGGTCCAGACAAAAATCGACAAAAGTTAGACGAGTAAGTATATTTCGAAGGATGGAAAGACAAAACTAAACAGTAATATGATATAATAACTACAATGATTAGGAACATAAATTACATCTTATTTAACGAATTTACTATGAAAACACTTTTCAAACAGCTGGACCGACTATTATCTTAAAGATTTTTACATATAGTCTAATATTATAAAGAAGAAAGCTTTGTTTGTTTGGTTGTAATGAATAGGCTCAAAAACTACTGGACTGATTTTGAAAATTCTTTCACTATTCAAAACCTACATTATCCACGAGTAACATTATGCGCGTTGATCAGCTAGTTATTTTATATAATTTAAAAATTCAAAACTGCTGAAGCCAATTAAAAATTTTACAATTAGAATACTATCAACTCTCATATATTACTCTTTACCTCTGATCAATAAAGGCTATATTAAATTAAATTTGATTTTAAATTATTCCAGGATTGTGGGTTGCAATATGCACCCAGTATTTTGTCAAAATAAAAAAAAAAATCTCAAATTAGTTACATTAAAAGCACACATTATTTTTGTCCTTGTCTTTGTCAAATAGCCATTGACATTTGATATACAAGCAGAGCAATAAAAGTAACTACTCAATACCAATGCCTAAACATTTTCTTAATCCTAAGTGCATTTTTATATCTTATTTTTTATGACACGAAGTATTATTCGAAAAATGACAAACACACCATTTATAAGACAATAACTATAAATATAATTTAGCAATAACCAATGAGTACATTTACATTGAAGGTTCTTAGTAAATACTATGCAATATATAGTTAGATGTATTTTAGACTCTAAAGCAAAACTTTGTATTTTTTATCGTCCATTACGTAAAAACTACTGAATGAATGAAATACAATTATTGGGGTAAAGTGGTGTCAATAAAAAATGTTTAAGACATAAATATAAGATTTTAACTGACATTTTTGTGTAGAAGTCTATAGTAATGAAAGTAATACACGACTCGAAACTAGACAATTTGTATATGATATTCAGTAACTTGAGAAGAATTATAACGTACATTGGTTAATCGTATAGGATATAGGCTGACTTGTGCCATAATAAAGGTAGATAAAGAAATTAAAATTGCTTTATTCATGAAACATTTTACAGTAATACAGTTACACTAAGAACTCACTCACTCACTAAATCTAAAGAACCAGAAGGAACGTCCCACACTTTGAATAATTTCGAGGTTTTATTATGGACCAATGGTAGTATTATATTAATGGGACTATGTCCTATTAATATTAACCTGATATGGACTATTATTTCCGAACGAAATAGTGATTTATAATACATTAAGAATGATCTTAACATAGTACATGTAAAAGACTTCAACGCGGCGCTATTAACACCGCGTTTTTCTTATCCTATAACCAAGTAATTTGATAAATAATTTTCATAAAATTTTTCAAAAATTCGTGTTTTCATATTATCATATTTTGTTAGAGTTATATAAATGTCATAGTTCAGTTACCCTTCAAGTGAATAAGTACATAAATGCACAAATATCACATAATGGGTTCACTGGTCTTTATATTAAAACTTATTCAGATAAGATGTCTAGATGTTTTCGACAAATACAAAACAAACCAATTAAAAATATAATTAGTGAGATCAACGTATATTTTTAAAGCTATATGGGGTAAAGGCAGTACTTGAATACTTCTGAAATACGTTTTGCTGAAATAACTACAAAAAAAATATGACAAAATTTAAAAAGTGAGTTATTTAGTTAATTTGTTTAGTTAATTTTTAGTTAAGTTGAGTTTTAATTTCGTTAAAAGTTATTCGGGGATTTTATTCACTTTGTTTTTTATTTCACATCTCCACTGCGAATGAAACCCAGGACTTCTTGGTTGTGACGTTAACGCGTTATCACTGGTCCACTGAGTTGATCGATGTCATAACATAATTAAACATTTTTAATAAACATATTTGAATACTGTATATGAATTTTGTAAGACTTCAATATTTTGAGAGAGGGAGCCGAGCTTCGAGGAGAGTGAGTTTAACAGGGTTTAAAAACATTTCAAAAATGCTTAGTCGCTTATACAAGAACTGGGTGTATTAGATATTTCATAATATCGACTAGGGTATATATAGTAGCGGTCGATTTCGACAAATTTCATGAAAACAATATATTGAATGAAATAATAAAATGAATATTCACTGAAACATACATATTTAATGAAAATTAGCTTATCTCTGTATATGGGTGATTTTTAAATATTTTAACTTAGCTATAAAAGAAATAGTCCGGAATAAAAGAAATAGTCATTGTGGTATGAATTCAGTTTACCAAACCAATAGAGAATTTGCAGTTACTATGATGTTATTAATTTTTATTAGATACACGTTAGATTAAAAAACCACGCTCAAAAGGAAAATAAATGTTTGACCATCGATACGTGGCAGGAGATGTGTTCGACAAATATCACAAAATAAAATGTAGGTGCAAACATCCATGTTTAGATTTTGTTTGTTTGAATGCGCTAATCTCAGGAACTACTGGTCGAAAAATTTTAGTGTTAGATAGTCCATTTATCGAGGAAGGCTATAGGCTATATATCATCCCGATATTCCCACGGGAGCGCAGCCCTGGGGCGCAGCTAGTTAATAGTAATAATCAAATACAATTACTAATAAAAGAATAATAAGTAAACATAAATTTATATAATTATATGTAGTTATATAATATAATTTTTTACATCAAGTGCTAAGTTGTATGATAGATTGAATGATATATTTTTAATGTGTAGATATACGGGGTGCCTTTAAATCCCCATCAAATATCTACACAAGAACTAGAGGTATTGGACAGTCGTAGCATCGTGGCACGCGTTGAGAATCACCGTGACCTTCGACGAAAGTAAAACCGGTGTGGGTCATACGCGCCTGCGCGGCTGCATTCACTTTCGTACGAGTATATCTATTGATATATAATGTTATTTTCAGTATCTTAGAATAGTATTCTAAGTAAACCTTACTAGTTATATAAATGCGAGAGAAAATCTGCCTGTCTGTTTGTCTGTCTCTTCTTCACGCCTAAAACATTGAACCGATTTGGAAGAAATTTTGTACACGAGAAAGGACATAGGGTACATCCCGGAAATTCCACTCGAACGATAAATATATGCGGGTGAAACCGCGGAGTCCAGCTAGTTTAAAATAGCTATAGGATATCCTAATAAAATAAACTCTCAACAAGACTCTCTCTCTCTCAACTCAACCAGTACAGTTTAAAATATGCTTGTAAAATATTTAAACTAGCTGTGCTCCGCGGTTTCACCCGCGTATATAGCCCGATCCCATGGGATTTCCGGGATTAAAAGTATCCTATGTCATTCTCCTGGTCCTAAGCCTTCTACCTACGAATTTTCAGCTAAATAGGTTCAGCCGTTCTTGAGTTTTAAGTGGAGTAACTAACACGACTTTCTATTATATATATAGACTAGCTGCGCCCCAGGGCTTCGCTCCCGTGGGAATATCGGGATGATATATAGCCTATAGCCTTCTTCGATAAATGGGCTATCTAACACTAAAACAATTTTTCAAATCGGACCAGTAGTTCCTCAGATTATCGCGTTCAAACAAACAAACTCTTCAGCATTATAATATTAGTATAGATAATAAAGCTTATATTAAGGTTGATACTTAAACATACTTTTTTTTTGTAAATACATTCATGCTATAGTAAAATATTACAATGTTCATCACATCATAATTTTCTATTCGTGGAGATCGAACCCACAAGCTCCGGCGCAATAGACCATTGCTGTATCCACGGGTCAATCGGGTCATCATTTAAGTTCGTGCAATAAAATTCAAAATATTAGGTATATAAATATGTGCTCTGAGCTGATGGAATCAGCACTTCTCGTCTAAAAATTTTTCGTAATGATTTTTGTGAAACGAGGAAAACCATATTTTATTTTTTTAAACTAATCTACATGACGCATGTATCGGCAAATTATTAGTTATAATTTGACTCATTCAGTCTTCATAAATAATATATCATATCTGCCATATCGCGTCGAGTTATCAAGAAACCTGTAACATACTATAGATAAATTCATCCACGAAGACGCGCTCCACTACTTTTCTCAATCGTTGTCAGCTTGTTGTAATATGTATGCAAGCTTCCTTCTGTGTAAAGTTTTATAGGTACCCACTCATTACCCACGTCTGCACAAGCACCTTAAAATAAATAGACTAATCAGGATGATAGTAAAACTTTTCCAAGTTCAAAAATTGTTGGGTGGGTTTATTCAAGTTAAAGACATTACCAATAGGGTAGCTAAGGTTCGAATATCGGGTGGGGATAAAATTTCGATAGGGATTTTTCTAGACTTTGTCAGTTTTCGTACATACCAGTTATATATATTGTGCGTTTCTGTCGAGATTGAGCCGTACAATCGGTCACGAAGGCGGTATGTTTTAATGAGAGTCCAAATTGGTTCGATATTTAAGACCTAAGCATTAGGACGATTCGAATGACTTGTTCTCAACTAACACTACTAGAGCAATATTTTCTCACACTAAATTATTCGCCGTAACATGATATTATTTAACAATTTTGCTTATATCTAAAAGAAACGATAGTATGTGATAGTTTATTTATTTACACTTTTCGCGTTGACAAAATAAAAGTTCATTTTATAACAGATAAAGAAGGAACAGTTAACATTAGAGGACGTGAGGACATTAACACTCAAAAGTGATCTCTTCCAGGCAAGCCACTGGTATAGAAAAAGGTATTGTAAGAGGCAGGTCAAAGTATAAACATATAAATGAAACATAAATAGATGTATAAAATGAATATAGTGATATGTATATGTACACATACAAAACATACAAATTAATTATACAATATATATAAATAAATAATTTATCTGAGTCCTGTACAATACTTAAATAATGCTTATGGACTAGGGCTGAAAAGAAGATATTAGAATAAGTATAGTTACGAAAAAAGTTATAAATATATTTAAAAACCCTCAATAAACACTATTAATGTTAAGATATTTGATCTAAAAATAAAAAACAGGATGTTTTCATTAAATATGTATAATACATTTGGAATGTAATTAATTTCCGTTCCCACGTGGTCGGATAACTATACCTCACGTGTGGGCGCCGGAGCCTTTGATGCGGTTGAGGTTCTGTGGAACTTTCAATTCGTTCGGATTATAGTTCTACTCTCTATAAATCAAGTGAATTTCGATGATTTTGGATATAATTGCAAAATATTATGCTCCTTTTATCATATTCATTTTATTTGGGGACAGCTAGCCGCCCGGCTTCGTACCAGTGTATGTTAAAAGGAGAATAAACATTTCATATTTATTGATACAAAACCTGTCTTCACAATAACGAAAAGAAAAAAAGCTCAATTTGGTACACTACTTCGATAGTAATTCGAGTATTAATAAAGCCAAAACATTACCTAAATATATTTTGGCTATAAAATAATATACCCTTAATATATAAGCATAATAAAATTGTTTGTTATAAAACAACAAACTTCTCATGTACAATGTTTTAAAGCATTTAATTATCAAGTTAATCTGACTCACTTCATATTTTATTTTTTTTAATTTCAATTTACAGACATTCCGTGAAAATACACGACGATATTCTATACCATTATTTTTTACATTTATAAATTGCTGTTTCAAAAGTAATTTTAATTTTTAAAAATTGTGAATAACGTGGTCGGTGGCCTTATTAAATGGTCATTGATATTTTATCAAGGTTAGACAATATTAGGTCGTTGATTTTTATACTCTTTGACTTATAATTTACAAGCGATGACGAATATAAGAAACAATGGAATTAAATAAATAAAATATATGTATTTATGAAAATGTGATTTGAAATGATGTACTACGTTTATGTTATAGGTTTCAGAATGTAACAGATTTCTAAAAATGTTTTATTATGCCTAAAATATAATAACTTATATGAAATTGTTTAAGTTCAGTTTTCATATGAAAATTTCTGAATATTTTTTTAAGTATAGACGTTGAAAATTAATTTATCAATATAATCTATACTGCCTCTTTTCTCAAGGTAGTGTGGACACCTTTCGACACGTGATAGACAAAGCAGGCACCAGCCATTTTATCGCAATATTTTTGGTATTGTAGTAATATAATCAATGGTGCTTCCAAATTGATTTTTTATTCTATCGGAAAAGCAGATTATGTCAATTCCTTGAGCCTAATGAATTCAAGAGTCATGGAACATAGTATATTATTATATTGTAGCTACAGATTGGCAATATAATATTTTTCACGTTTATAATCTATATTATATCCGCCTCGTTTCCTATATTTATTACCATTATAATTTCGATCGATTTTTAAAATATCAACAAAATAATATGAGAAGATATTGTTATTTGTGACATAAATGAATTAAAGACATAATTTGCAATAAAAACACATTTAGTATAAGACTAGTTTCTTCCCAAGTGCATGCAAAGGTAACGACCCAACGTACTTGAGACTGCAGAGGTCAGTGTCGCTGACGCCATTGCTTTACAATTATAACTTGTAGACTAGTAGGTGGACTGTTTTGACGATAAATATTAGTACGTGAAATTAACAAAAAACCGACATAGAAAGTTCTGTTTCATAACGCCTCTTTAATTTTTTACGCAAGCTATATAGGTGGGGTAGGTCGGGATTTTTTATGGGCTTATAATTTCCACAACAAATTTCGTATTTTTTTCTTCGGGATGTATAATATATACGTATTAATTTGTATGAAACAAAGCATCTTGTTTTATATAATTAAAAATATTTATAAATTCACAAAGCAGATTAACATTTTAGAATCAAATAAAATGCATTTTAAATTAAAAAAAAGGTGAATTATTAATTTTTATATATTTATAATGATTTGATGAACGATCTCCTAGGCTTGAGCGAATCACGCGCCGATGTCCCATCCAGGTTGCTCCAGTATTCGACCCTGTGACGTATCCGGTGGGTTCTCATGAATTTAACATTATTATTTCTGTTTTACAAAACAATTATCTATACATATAATAAAACAGTAACCGAACCATTTCTGTACATTAAATATTTTTCAAAAAGAGTAATTGGTAT